>OY755207.1:19533858-19670791 GCA_963576765.1 Draba incana
CCATTAAACATCAACTCTAATTCCGCATAATCTAACACCGTTAACCCGTGCCATGACCCGGAATCCTTCCTCGACCCCAGATCGATCCGCAGGCAGCTTCACTCGATGCCGACTCGACCCACGGATCCATTTGCCTTGTGCCCAAACTGATCTGTCAATGCCCGATGCTCAGACTGATCCACGGCTGCCTTCTCCAAATGCCAACTCGATCCGCGGGTCAGTCTGAGCATCGGGCATTGACAGATCAGTTTGGGCACAAGGCAAATGGATCCGCGGGTCGAGTCGGCATCGAGTGAAGCTGCCTGCGGATCGATCTGGCGTCGAGGAAGGATTCCGGGTCATGGCACGGGTTAAAGGTGTTAGATTATGCGGAATTAGAGTTGATGTTTAATGGGAAAGAGTAGAAAGAAAGTAGAGAGAGTAGAGAGAGAGTCCTAAGGTTAATACTCCCCCTCAAGTTAAACATAAAGAATTTATGCTTAACTTGGAGTCTCACAACCATCACCTCATTAAAAACCTTATCAAAGAAAACCTCATGGGACAAAACTTTGATAAGGGAAAAAGAGTGTGATGATTGCAAGTAAGGGGTCTTCATGGATGTGTGAGATCCACAAGTCCAAGTTTGCCCAAGATGTTGTTGCAAACTTTAAGACTTGCGGATTTGGTGAACACATCCGCTAGTTGATCTTCACTTCTTGTAAAACACGGTAAAGTCCATCCGTGTTCAATCTTCTCTCGAACCTTGTGGCAATCAATCTCAATATGCTTCGTCCTTTCGTGAAACACCGAGTTTGTAGCAGTGTGAATCGCGGCTTGGTTATCACAATGCATTATCATAGGCTTATCTGCCTCAATTCCCAAGTGAGCCAAGATTCCTCTTAACCAAGTGAGCTCGTTTGTCAATTTCTTCATGGCCCTATACTCGGCTTCCGCACTAGAGCATGAGACTTCCTTTTGCTTCTTAGTCCTCCAAGTGACCAAGTTCCCACCAATGAACGTGCAATATCCGGTTGTCGATCTTCTATCGTTTCTATCACCGGCCCAATCCGCATCACAATAGCCAACCACATCGTAGCTTTCATTCTTTCCCATCCAAACTCCTAGACCCGGACTATCTTTTAAATATCTAAGGATCCTCTCAACCATTTGCCAATGATACACCGTTGGTTTTTACATATGTTGACTAATTTGGTTGACCGCAAAACTTATATCCGGTCTTGTGAGACACAAGTAGATCAACTTTCCCACAAGCCTTCTATATCTTGATGGATCCTCGTATGGCTCATTGTCCTTCTCCCCCTTTCGAACGCCCTTATACCCTTCTTCTAATGGGGTTTTAGCCGGTTTAGCTCCAAGCTTTCCGGTTTCCTTCAACAAATCCAATGTATACTTTCTTTGGGAAATATGCAAACTATTCTTGAACCTACACACTTCAATCCCAAGAAAGTATTTCACTTTTCCGAGGTCTTTCATTTCAAACACCGAGTTGAGGAAGTCCTTTGTATATTGAATCCCTTTCTTATCACTCCCAGAAATGATCATATCATCCACATAGATCAACACAACAACTATCCCATTCGGCCCTTGAAGTGTGAAAAGGGTGTGGTCTAGCTCACATTTCTTGAATCCTCTTTCCTTGAGTGTTGAGCTAATTTTCTTGTACCAAGCTCTAGGCGATTGTTTTAATTCGTAGATGGCCTTGTTGAGCTTAAGAACCTTTTCGGGAGCTATAGAAGTCTCAAGCCCGGGTGGTGGTGTCATATATACTTCCTCCTCGAGATCACCTTGTAAGAAAGCATTTTTCACGTCCATTTGCCATAGATCCCAATCTAAGTTTGCCACCAAAGAGAACACAACTCTCACCGTGTTAAGTTTGTCAACCGAAGCAAATGTGTCTGTGTAATCATCCCCATATGTTTGAGTAAATCCTCTAGCCACCAACCGAGCCTTATACCTCTCAAGATCTTTATTACTCAAGTACTTGATCGTGAAGACCCATTTGGAGTTCACGGTCCTCTTGCCTTCGGGAAGATCGGCTTCATCCCAAGTATGATTTTTAACCATAGCTCCAACCTCATCATCTACTGCCTCTACCCAATGCTCATCTTCCATAGCTTCCTCAAATGTCTTAGGGATTGTATACTCATCTATCTTTGTCACAAACGCCCTATGAGAAGAAGGTAGAAGGGCGAACGAACAACCTGCTTGAATTGGATGAGCTACGGCTTCATTGTTGAAGTAGACCCGGCTCTCTTTCCATTGAGAGGGATCCTTCTTGAGTCTTGTACTTCTACGCAAAACCGGTTCTTGAACTTCTTCCTCCGGAGTTTCTTCTTCAATAATCCCTTGGTCTTGTTCTTGAACTTCTTCCTCCAGAGTTCCATCCTCATCAATCACTTGTTCTTGTTCTAACTCAACCGGAACCTCATCATGATCGGCTTCATCTTGAATAGGTTCTTGGACCTCTTCTTCTTGACCCATCTCTTGAACGATTTCCTCTTGATCTAGTGAAGGGTTTTCTTGGTTTCCAACTTTGTCTCTTGGCTCATGATTCCCAAGATTTTGAAGAAGGAATCGTAAATTAGAGCCAAGGTCCGACGGTGTTGCAAGATCACTCAAGTCTCCTCGGTCTTTAACTCCATAAAACCCTTGTTCCTCTATGAACTTCACATCTCTAGAGACAAAGGATTTCCTTGAACTCGGATCATAACACTTATACCCTTTTTGCGTTGTTGAATAACCGAGGAATATGCATCTTGTGCTCTTTGCTTCTAGCTTGTCCCTTAATTCCCTAGGCACCAACACAAAACAAACACACCCAAATACTATCAAGTGATTAAGGAAGGGTTTTTCTTTAGTGAGTACCTCATATGGAGAGACATCCTCAAGGACCTTGGTTGGTGTCCGATTGATTAAGTAACACGCGGTCATGACCGCATCTCCCCAAAAACGCCTTGGCACATTCATGTGAAACATCATGGCTCTTGAAACCTCCATTAGGTGGTTGTGGAGTATATGGACAAGTTGTTTGATGCAAAATGCCAAGCTTAGATAGGTGTTCTTTAAATCGGTTGCTCATGTATTCACCACCATTATCTGTTATAAATATCTTAATCTTGGCATTGTATTGGTTAGCAATATAAGTTTGAAAATTCACAAATGCATCAAAGACTCTATCCTTAGAGGGTAAAAAAGTAAGCCATGTGTATTTTTATTTTTCATCAATGAATGTGACAAAGTATTTATTCTTATCTCTAGATGAGCAAGGTGAGGTCCAAACATCCGAATGCACAAGATCAAAGCAATTTTCATAAACGGTAGATGACTTAGTAAAAACGGATTTGCAATGTTTTTCAAGAATACAAGATTCACAAGACAATTGATCAAAGACATCATTGGGAAGCATTATTTCAAGAGCCCGAGAATGGGGATGTCCTACTCTAGCATGCCATATTGCATTATTTGCTTTTCCTAAACAAGTTTGAAATCATCTCTGATTCCTAAACCGGTTTGATCATTTTCAAAAAAAAAAAAAACGTTTCCTTTTTAAAAATACACAAAATTCGGTTTTCAAAGAAACACAAAGTTTTCAAATTTTTGAACTTTTTTTTTTGAAATCAAACCTTTTCAAAACATTTTACAAACTCTTTTAGATTTTGAAAAGAAAGATTTTTCAAATATTTTCTTAAAAATAAACAAAACCCAATTTAAGGGAAAACACAACTTTCATAACCGAAGGTTTTAATAACCAAAACTTTTAAAACATTTTGCAGCAGAAATCTACTAGAATTTTTGTTGGATTAAGCGCATAACGAAGATAGAAACATCCTTATAACGATTCAACCCAACAAATCAAAGAAATCAAAATTTTCTAACTTTTGAAAAATAAAACCGAAACTCCAAATCTCTAACCCAAGAGCTTATGCTCTGATACCATGTTGGAATTTGATGAGTCTAAGCTAATCTATGAAGAACAAACACCGAAGTGTCTTTGATAAAAGGATCCACACAAACCGGTTTATACAAAACCGAGTATTACATGTGTGGAGAGATTTGGAGTGAAATAAGAAAGATTAAGATGAAAATAAACTTAATAATAATATGGGTTCAATCCTAAATGGATATCACCGTAAACACCTTAATCACCTAAGTTCTACATTGAAAATACTTAGAAAAGCTTAAGTAAAATAAAAGAGAAATAAATATAAGAACAAGAGTTTTCTCTCTTTTTATTGATACTTGGATACCTACAAATGAATCTTACAACTTGTATTTATAGAGGAAAAATCAGAATTAAAAGTAATAATAAATATAAAATCAAAATAGAATAGTTGACCAAATTTGAATTTGGTCAACTGTGCCTAACGACACTATTTTGTACGGACGGCTCCAGGCCGATCTTGGTGCCAGACGCGGGACGGATCGGGACAGCACGGATGCGGGACGAAGATCAGCACGTGAGGACTCGGGATTGGACACGGATCAGTACGCGGGGACTCGGACGCGGGACGCGGATCAGGACGGTGACCCGCATGTTTATCCGTTTTACTCGGGTCGGGTAAACGGATAAACACGCGAATCCTAGATCTTCTTTGGATCTGCGTGTCTTCCATCAGGATGCGTTTCCTCGGTCATTCTTGAACCCGCGGGATGAGTGTCTCGGTCCTATGACACGAGGATCGGCCGGATCAGTACATGGTCGATCCAAATTTTCCCAACTTCCATTTTTCACCATTTTCTCGTGCGGCCTTCTTCGTTCCTCATGCGGCCTCACTCCATCTTATCTTGAATGGCCTAGATTACCACTTACCAAGCCTTGAACATGCTTGTCCTTCCATTCCCCAAAGTTATCCGAATATTGCTTTCTTTAAGGGCAACTTGGTTTCTTCTCTTGAGCACCTTTGTGTTCTCCTTGTTTAACACTCCCCCGCAAGTTAATACGCAGATGAAGCGAAGTATTAACTTGGAGATACAAGGAGAGACCTCATTAAAACCTTAGTGGGAAAACCCTTTGGGACAAAACCACATTAAGGAAAAAGAGTATCAATCCAAGATCTTAAGGGTTTTAAACCAAGATCTTGAGCTTCACCTCGGCTCCTCTTTGTTCCACCTTGGTCTTGCTCTTCTTCTTTGAGCTTCGGCCTCAACTTATCCGTGATAGCTTCGGCCTTGCTTCTTCTCTTGAGTGACCTTTCTAATATGAATCGGATGAGCAACGGCTTGATAGTTGTAGTATACTCGACTCTCTTTTCATTGAGAGAGATCTTTCCTTATCCTTGTGCATCTTCTAAGAGTCGGGGCCGGGTCAACATTCTCGTCCTCTTGTTCCATCTCTTGCCTACTACCCGGATCTATCAACATTGTACCATCCTCTTGAGTTAATTATTGTTCCATAGAAGTGTCTTCTTGATCATTACCAATGTCTTGAGCTTCGGGTGTCGATACTTGAGCCGGAGGCAATGTTATTGACCTTGGCACCATCAAAATGTGCTAAGGGAAAATAAAGATGTGATCGGAAGATTAAATTCGGGTCAGAGTCATCAAACCGCGGATAATATCTCTCGAGACGTGGGACGATGGAGCCTCGACCCGCAGCACGCAGTATCGATGCCAGACGCGGATCAGTACGTGGAGAGGATCCAAGAACAGACGGAACGGATGGTCTCGGCAACAGAGTGACATCAGGACGAGAGATGTCGTCCCGCGGTACGAGTGGCAACGAGGCGCGGGACGTAAGCCGCGTACCAAACCGGGTCGCGTAACGGGTTTTCGAATGAACACGCGGATCCTGAATCGGATAAATGAGCGGACGCGCGGATCCTTCCCGCATTAACCAAACGCCTTCCCGCGTTGACCATCCTGATGTCACGAGGGACCCTTCCCGCAGCACGATGGCGACGTGCCTTCCTCGACCCGCGCCTCGATGCTGATAGTGACCACGAGTCGTTTTCTGTCCGAGCCGTTTTGAAGCTTGTGACCGTTTGATTCAAACGGTCCCTTACCTATTTTAGATTATCCCAAATCCTATTTAAACATTGTAAAGAACACTTGTAACATTATCTTGAATAAAAATTTCAAGTTCTTATTCTTTATGGTTCAAAATACTTAATCTCTCTAAATCTCTCATTCTCTTGTTACTTAATCTTCTATTCTCTAAATTCTTATATGGTATCAGAGCGTGTTTGATCTTTGTGACCTCAATACTCTCATAATCTTAATCTTCCATTCTCAATCTCTCAATAATCTTCCCGATTTGTGGGTTTTCTTTAATTCGTTAGACCAAATCGTTATATAGAGATTTTCATTCTCTTTATGCGCTTGATTTAACATACATATCAGTTAATCCCAAATCATCTCTAAAAACTTCAAGCTTTCATTCAAAAATAAATAAGAAAAGATGAGTGGATAACTCTAAACCATTGGTGATTCCGGTTACTCTCAAGGGAGATAACTACTTGTTGTGGTCAAGAACCACAAAGATAGCTCTATGTGGCCGAGGGTTGTGGAACCACATCGATACTTCATCCAAACCGGTGTATGATTCATCCGAAGAAGAAGATGAAGATTCCATAAAGGAGAGAGAAGCAAAGTGGTTCGAAGAGGACCAAACCGTGTTGGCCATTCTTCAAAATGGTCTTGAGGCCCCCATTCTTGAGGCGTATTCTTATTGTGAAACGGCGGAGGAGCGATGGGAAACATTGAGGAACGTTTATGGAAATGTTTCGAACTTATATCGGGTGTATGAAGTGAAGAAAGCGATCAACAATCTTCATCAAGAGGATATGGAATTTACCAACCACTTTGGTAAATATTGATCTCTTTGGGCCGAGCTTGAAATGTTGAGACCTAGCTCCATTGATCCAAAGGTGCTAAATGAAAGAAAAGAGCAAGACAAGGTCTTTGGGTTACTACTCACCTTGAATCCGGCTTTCAATGATCTCATCAAGCACATCCTTAGATCGGAGAAGCTCCCAAGTCTAGAAGACGTGTGTTCACAAATCCAAAGAGAACAAGGTTCTCAAGGACTCTTTGGTAGTAAGGAGGAGCTTCCAACGGCGAACAAGGGGGTTTACAACCGATTCGATAATTGATATGCTCAAATTTCCTTTGAACTACTCTCTCAAATTAAGAGATCAATTGTAGCACTTAAGGTTATCGAATCCACAGGGAATCAGGGACACAATAGATTATTACTTTCAGACTAAGCTAGGCAAACTATAATGTATGGAAAACCAAATAAAACAAGCAAGCAGGATAATAAGCTTTAAATCAATGAAGATAAAAGCTAGGTTCAGGGAAATCTCAGGAGAATCAGAATTGCAGATGATAAATAAAAGCTAGGATTATTAATGCTCTTGTTCCTAAACATGCACACGAAAGTAAAACAAGCCAGCTGTCGCTGCGAATGTTTTCTATGAATAAATCCTAGAAAGCCAAATTCCTTTGCGAATCCTATGAATCTAAACAAGCATTAAAGATCAGGCACAATTGTTTACAAAACCCTAAACCAAATCCCTTTGCGAATAGGAATTTTGCTCATCAAAGACTAGTTCAGGAAATCAATCAAACTCTCGTTTCTATTAATTATCCTAAGATCAGATTCAAGGTAGCTAATCAAGAATCAGCAATAAACACAAGTCAAGATGAAGAATATTCTAATGATATTATCCTAACAGGAAATCAGATCTAACAATTCATCAAAACCCTTGAAATCCCTAAACCTAACAAAGAAATTACTCAGACATGTTTAATGAAGCACAAAACATCTTTATTAGAGATATCTCTTAAGAGTAATTCTAAACACAATAAAATAAAGCTTAAGCCTAAACAATGGCCGTAAATACGTATATATAGGGTTCCGAACCGTCATAGATCACAAAAGTAAACATCTGGAGTCTTCGGGCTTCGAACGGGCTTCTTTGATTAAGTTTCGGGCTTGACAGAACAGGGTGTCGATCGACACTAAAGGTGGTGTCGATCGACACTCATGGTGGTGTCGATCGACACCAATCTTCAAATCGGCTTCTTTTGTTCCAGTAACTAACGTGTCGATCGACACACTTCATCAGTGTCGATCGACACAGATTCAAAATCTTGGTTCCGAATTTGCATTTTGCCACTTCACTCCGTGAATGCTCCAAAACCTCCAGTAGACATCTTTTATGCTCCAGACGGTCCAGTTCTTGTAAAGACACTAAAACAATACCAAAAACACCAAAAGACACTAAAACATGGACTTATATCATGGTTGAAAACCGGTAAAAGCCATGATATATCAATAATCGTGGGAACAAAGGAGGCTATGGTAACAATCGGCCGGGCTCAAAGGCGAGGTGTGAACATTGTAAGGGAAGACATACCAAGGAGACTTGTTGGATCCTTCATCCGGAACTCAAGCAAAGTTGGTGGATCGACTACCCGAGGAATCCGAGAGCAAATTACACCACGGCCTAGTCCCAATCGGATCGTCTAAGCAAGGTAAGGAGGCCAACCAAGGAGATTATGTGAGAAAATCGGACTTGGAGGCACTAATCAAAGCCTTTGCCACACAAAAGGAATCCGGTAAAACTTACTTTACACATACTCCTAGCAGTTCCCTAGTGGTTGATTCGGGAGCATCCCATCACATGATTAGTAATTCTAGGATGCTTGATAATATTGAATCAACTAATGGAAATGTGATGATCGCTAATGGTGATAATATACCCATAAAAGGAATTGGAACTTTGAAAGTCTTTCATAAAGAATCTAAATCTTTTTATATGCCGACTTTTACATCTAACTTACTTTCGGTGAAGAGAGCTACTAAAGATTTGAATTGTTATGCAATCTTTGGTCCTAATGATGTTCATTTTCAGGATATTGATTCCGGAAAGATTATTGGAGAGGGTGGAACCAAAGATGATCTCTATGTTCTTGAAGATTTTTCACCTAGCTCTTTTTCGTTTAAATCTTGTTTAGGAGTTGCTAATAATGCGATATGGCATGCTAGATTAGGACATCCTCATTCTAGAGCGTTTGAATTAATGTTACCAAATGTTTACTTTGATCATAAGAGTTGTGAATCTTGCATTCTTGGTAAACATTGTAAAAAAGGTTTTTCCGAAATCTACTACTATATATGAGAAATCACCATGCTTATCTAGGGATAATAACAAGTATTTTGTAACATTTATAGATGAAAAATCAAAATATACTTGGATCACCCTATTACCATCAAAAGATTGTGTTCTTGAGGCATTCATAAACTTTCAAACTTATGTTACAAACCAATTCAATGCCAAGATCAAAAATTTTAGAACAGATAATGGAGGAGAATATACAAGCCATCGATTCAAAAAACACCTCTCTAAGTATGGCATCTTGCATCAAACAAGTTGTCCATACACTCCTCAACAAAATGGAGTGGCCGAACGGAAGAATCGCCACTTGATGGAGGTGTCTCGAGCCATGATGTTTCACATGAACGTGCCTAAGAGATTTTGGGGTGATGCGGTCATGATGGCGTGCTATTTGATCAACCGAATCCCAACCAAAATTCTTGAGGACATCTCACCGTTTGAGGTACTTAATAACACTAGACCTTCTATTGAACATCTAAGGGTTTTTGGGTGTGTTAGTTTTGTCCTAGTTCCCGGTGAGTTGCGGACAAAGCTAGATGCAAAAAACACAAGGTGTATGTTCATTGGATACTCCACTACCCAAAAGGGATACAAATGTTATGATCCAAGTTCAAGGAGAACATTTGTGTCCAAGGATGTAAAGTTTATGGAGGAAAAGAGCTACTATGGAACCGACAAGAAATATGAACTACGGGAGTTTGCAAGCTCTACGGATTATATTGCTCATTTGAGGTTCCTCCTCCAACACCTTGGCAATCCGGAAGCACCAAAGGCTAGAGAAAGTGAAGCACCTCCGGTCCAAGAAGAGAATAACCAAGAGACGAATGATGAGAGTGTTCCGAATGGTCAAGAAGAGATGGTTAGTAATGATGAGCTCTCCGGTGTTCAAGAACAAGATCTCGATGACGGTGAATCAATAGTTGAAGAGGAACCAAGGGGACCAGTTCTTAGGAGAAGCACAAGACTCAAGAAGGATTCGTCCACATGGAAAGAGAATAGAGTATACTACAACAATCAAGTCGTTGCTCATCCTATTCAAGCGGTTTGTTCACTCGCCCTCTTACTTTCCTTTCATCAAGCCTTCCTTGTGAAGATAGATGAACATTCGATTCCGAAGACATATGAAGAGGCGATGGAAGAAGAACATTGGGTTGAAGCGGTTAATGATGAGGTTGGTGCTATGATCAAGAATCACACTTGGGATGAAGCCGATCTTCCGTTTGGAAAAAAAGCGGTTAGCTCTAAATGGGTCTTCACCCTTAAGTTCTTGAGCAATAGAGACCTGGAACGACACAAGGCTCGGTTAGTGGCTAGAGGCTTCACACAAACCTATGGAGATGATTATACAGATACCTTCGCTCTGGTGGCTAAGCTACACACAATAAGGGTTGTATTCTCTTTGGCGATTAATTTGGATTGGGAGTTGTGGCAAATGGACGTGAAGAACGCTTTCCTTCAAGGAGATCTTGAAGAAGAGGTTTACATGACTCCACCACCCGGTCTAGAGAACACCATTGCTCCCGGAAAGGTTCTTCAGCTAAGGAAAGCCATCTATGGTCTTAAACAATCTCCAAGGGCTTGGTACAAGAAGCTAAGTTCGACCCTCAAGGAAAAGGGCTTCAAGAAGTGTGAATTGGATCACACACTCTTTACTCTACAAGGACCGAAGGGAATGGTGGTTGTCTTGATCTATGTGGATGATATGATAATTTCCGGTGATGATAAGCAAGGGATTCAAGACACTAAGGAGTTCTTAAAATTGTTCTTTGAAATCAAGGATCTAGGAGAGTTGAAATATATCCTTGGGATCGAAGTGTGTAGATTCAAGAACGGGTTGCACATCTCACAAAGGAAGTATACTTTGGATTTGCTCAAGGAGACCGGGAAGCTTGCCTCTAAACCGGCAAAGACACCACTTGAGGAAGGTTACAAGGCCGATCGAAAGGGGGAGAACGAAGATGAAATGTATGAGGATCCATCTCAATATAGAAAGCTTGTTGGAAAGCTGATCTATCTAACTCTCACTAGGCCGGATCTTTGTTTTGCGGTCAACCAAGTAAGTCAACATACGAAGGAACCTAAGGTTTTTCATTGGAATATAGTGGACCGAATACTTCGGTATCTTAAAGGGAGTGTTGGCCAAGGCATTTGGATGGGAAGAAATGAATACACCGAAGTCATTGGGTATTGTGATGCGGATTGGGCCGGAGACCGAAACGATAGAAGATCAACGACCGGTTATGAAACATTCATTGGTGGGAACTTGGTGACTTGGAGAACTAAGAAGCAAAAGTCGGTCCCATGTTCAAGTGCGGAGGCCGAGTATCGGGCAATAAAGAAGTTGACCAATGAGCTCACTTGGTTAAGAGGCATTCTAGCACATATGGGGATCGAGACCACCAACCCGATGGTAATGCATTGTGACAACCAAGCCACAATCCACATAGCGACCAACTCGGTGTTCCATGAACGGACGAAGCATATTGAGATCGATTGCCATAAGGTTCGGAAAAAGATCGAGCAAGGATGGACGCTTCCATGTTTTACAAGAAGTGAAGACCAAGTAGCGGATATCTTCACCAAGGCCGCGAGTCTTAAGGTTTACAACCGTCTCTTTAGCAAGCTTGGGCTCGTTGATCTCACGCGTCCGTGAGAAGATTCCTTACTTGCAATCATCACACTATTTTTTCCTTAGCAAAGTTTTGTCCCACATGGTTTTCTTTGTTAAGGTTTTTAATGAGGTGATGGTTGCGGGTTTTCAAGTTAAGCATAAATCCGTTATGTTTAACTTGAGGGGGAGTATTGACCTTGGCACCATCAATATGTGCTAAGGGAAAATAAAGATGTGATCGGAAGATTAAATTCGGGTCGGAGTCATCTAACCGCGGATCAGATCTCTCGAGACGTGGGACGATGGAGCCTCGACCCACAGCACGCAACATTGATGCCAGATGCGGATCAGTACGTAGAGAGGATCCAAGGACAGACGGAACGGATGGTCTCGGCAACAGAGTGACATCAGGACGAGAGATGTCGTCCCGCGGTACGAGTAGCAACGAGGCACGGGACGTAAGCCGCGTACCGAAGAACCGGGTCACGTAACGGGTCTTTGGATAAACACGCGGATCCTGAATCGGGTAAAGGGGCGGACATGCGGATCCTTCCTGCATTGACCAAACGCCTTCCCACGTTGACCGTCTTGATGTCACGAGGGACCCTTCCCGCAGCACAATGGCGACGTGCCTTCCTTGACCCGCGCCTCGATGATGATAGTGACCGCAAGTCGTTTTCTGTCCGAGCCGTTTTGAAGCATGTGACCGTTTGATTCAAACGGTCCCTTACCTATTTTAGATTATCCCAAATCCTATTTAAACATTGTAAAGAACACTTGTAACATTATCTTGAATAAAATTTTCAAGTTCTTATTCTTTATGGTTCCAAATACTTAATCTCTCTAAATCTCTCATTCTCTTGTTACTTAATCTTCTATTCTCTAAATTCTTACAAATGTTACCGCTTCTCCTTGAGTGTCTCTACGCTCATGAGTTCCCAAGTTTTGAAGAAGGAACCGCAAGTTTGAGCAAAGGTCCGACGGAGTAGACAAATCATCCAAATTCTCCTTAGCATCCGACCCATAATACCCTCTATTTTCAAGAAATTTCACATCTTTTGACACAATCTTTTTCCTAGCAATCGGATCATAACCCTTGTAGCCTTTTTGAGTCGTTGCGTATCCAAGGAATATGCATCGTGTGCTCTTTGCTTCTAGCTTGTTTCTAAGCTCGCCGGGAACTAACACAAAGCAAAGATAACCAAAAACCTTTAGATGCTCAAGAAAAGACTTAGTTTTGTTGATTACCTCAAATGGAGAGTGATCATCCAAAAGCTTAGTCGGTGTCTGATTAATTATGTAGCAAGCCGTCATTAAGGCGTCCCCCCAATATCTCTTTGGAACATTCATATGGAACATCATCGATCTAGACACCTCCATCAAGTGACGGTTCTATTAGAATTATTGCGGAAGAGTATAAAGATCTAGAACGGAAGAAAGTTTTAGTAGCCATGAATATTTTAAAGATTATGAACTTGAATTATTTCATTCAAGATAAAAGGTTCCAAATGATTAGAACACATCTATAAATAGCAAAATACTAGGTTTGGTCAACATGACCGTTACCCAAAAGTGGAACAAAGAAGAAAATAGATTTGGGCACTGTTCTGACCGCGGTACGCGTCCTGCCCGAGCTCCGTACGTTCAGACATGGCCAGTCCTCGATCATTCAACCGCGGATCAATACGTGACCTGAATACCCGGTAAGGATCCGCGCGTTTATCCGAATACCTGTTACGCGACCCGGATAAACACGCAGACACTTCCCGTCCTGATCCTCAAGGCTTCTCGTCCCGCGGGTCCATCTTCACGTACTGATGTCCGAGACTCCAACTGACCCGCGTACCGATCTAATCCTCGATGCTTCTACGTACTGCCGATCGTCCTGACATCAAGACGATTTGTCCCACAGATCCAATAACACCCAATCCTCGGTTTACCCATCCGATTATTACCTTGGGCCTTCTACCCAACTTTATTTAATTATTTCCCTTAGCATCAATTAAGCACTAAGGTCAATACTCCCCCTCAAGTTAAACATAAAGGATTTATGCTTAACTTGGAAAGCTCACAACCATCACCTCGTTAAAAACCTTAGTAAAGAAAACCACGTGGGACAAAACTTTACTAAGGGAAAAAGAGTGTGATGATTGCAAGCAAGAGGTCTTTTACGGATGGGTCAAATCCACAAGTCCAAGTTTGCCATTAAGATGAGTGCAAACCTTGAGACTTGCGGGCTTGGTGAAGATATCCGCTAGTTGGTCTTTGCTTCTAGTGTAACACAGTAGAGTCCATCCTTGCTCGATCTTCTCCCGTACCTTGTGACAATTGATCTCAATGTGCTTTGTCCTCTCATGAAATACCGAGTTCGTCGCTATATGAATTGCGACTTGATTATCATAATGCATGATCATCGACTTTGTAGCTTCAATTCCCAAATGTGCAAGAATACCCCTTAGCCAAGTGAACTCATTAGTTAACTTCCTCATTGCTCTATATTCGGCTTCCGCACTAGAACATGAGACCTCCTTTTGTTTCTTTGTTCTCCAAGTCACCAAGTTCCCTCCAATGAATGTGCAATAGCCGGTTGTCGATCTTCTATCACTTCTATCACCTGCCCAATCCGTATCACAATATCCAACCACATCGGAGTTTTCATTTCTTCCCATCCAAATACCATGTCTTGGACTTTCCTTGAGATATCTCAGAATCCTTTCAACCATTTGCCAATGATATATCTTCGGCTCTTTCATATGTTGGCTTACTTGATTTACCGCGAAGCAAATGTCCCGCCTTGTAAGTGTCAAATAGATCAATTTCCCAACAAGTCTTCTATACCTTGACGGATCCTCATACACCTCATCTTCTTTCTCCCCCTTTCTATCGGCCTTGTAACCTTCCTCCAATGGGGTCTTAGCCGGTTTACACGCAAGTTTACCGGTTTCCTGTAGCAAATCCAATGTATACTTCCTTTGACTAATGTGTAAGCCGTTCTTGAACCTACAAACTTCAATACCAAGAAAAGACTTCAATTCCCCAAGATCCTTGATTTCAAACACCGACTTGAGGAAGTCCTTCGTTTCTTGAATTCCCTCTTTATCAATACCGGTAAGGACCATATTATCGACATAGATCAACACAACTACCATCCCTCTTAGTCCTTGTAGTGTAAAGAGGGTATGATCCAATTCACACTTCTTAAAACCCCGTTCCTTAAGGGTACTACTCAACTTTTTATACCAAGCTCGCGGAGATTGTTTAAGACCATATATTGCTTTCCGTAGTCTAAGAACTTTTCCCAGAGCAATGGAAGTCTCAAGACCGGGAGGAGGCGTCATATACACTTCTTCTTCAAGGTCTCCTTGTAGAAAAGCATTTTTAACATCCATTTGCAAAAACTCCCAATTCAAGTTGACCGCCAAAGAGAACACAACTCTAACCGTATGGAGCTTAGCAACCGGTGCAAATGTATCCGTATAATCATCTCCAAATGTTTGTGTGATCCCTCTAGCAACTAACCGAGCTTTATACCTCTCAAGGTCACCATTGCTTAAATACTTGATCGTGAAGACCCATTTCAATGTTACGGCCCTCTTTCCAAACGGTAGGTCCTCCTCATCCCATGTATGATTCTTTACCATTGCACCCACTTCATTATCTACGGCTTCTACCCAATTCTTATCCTCCATGGCTTGCTCATAAGTCTTCGGAATGGTATGCTCATCTATCTTGGTGAGAAAGGCACGATGGGAGGAAGGAAGAAGGGCGAGAGAACAAATGGCTTGAATGGGATGAGCAACGGCTTGATAGTTGTAGTAAAATCTACTCTCTTTCCATTGAGAGAGATCTTTCTTGGTTCTAGTACTTCTTCTAAGCACCGGTTTGATCGGAACTTGAACGTCTTGGGTCTCCTCTTGTTCTTGGTTCTCCTCTTGTTCCCCTTGAGCATTATCTTGATCTTGTACCTCCACTTAGAGCCAAGGTCCGACGGATTAGCCAAGTCAACCAAGTTTTCCTTTGTATCCACACCATAATACCCTTTGTCTTCAATAAATTTCACATCCCTTGATACAACCGTCTTCCTTGTAATCGGATTATAGCATTTATACCCCTTTTGAGTAGTTGATTATCCGAGGAGTATGCATCTTAAGCTCTTGGCATCTAGCTTATTTGAAGTAGCTCACCGGGTCCTAACACAAAACAAAGACAACCAAAAACCTTTAGATGTTCAATAAAAGGTTTAGTTTTGTTTAATACCTCAAACGGTGCGTAATCTCCCAAGATTTTGGTTGGTGTTCGGTTGATTAGATAGCAAGCCGTCATCACGGCATCTCCCCAAAATCTTTTTGGAACATTCATATGGAACATCATCGATCTAGATACTTCCATCAAGTGACGGTTTTTCCTCTCGGCCACATCATTTTGTTGGGGAGAGTAGGGACAACTTGTTAGATGAAATATTCCTTGCCTTTTGAGATGTTCTTTGACCCGGGTACTAGTATACTCCCCTCCATTATCTGTGCTAAAAATTTTGATCTTGGCATTGTATTGGTTAGCAATATAAGCTTCAAAGTTCATAAATGCCTCAATTACTCTATCTTTAGATGGTAAAAGTGTGATCCAAGTGTATTTAGATTTCTCATCTATAAATGTGACAAAGTACATGTTATTATCTCTAGAAATGCAAGGGGAAGTCCACACATCCGAATAAACCAAGTCAAAACAATTATCATAAGTAGTTGTAGATTTTGGAAAAACCGATTTGCAATGTTTACCAAGAATACATGATTCACAACTCAAATGATCAAAGTAAGCATTAGGCAACATTATTTCAAAAGCTCTAGAATGAGGATGATCTAATCTAGCATGCCAAATCGCATTATTGGAAACTCCTAAACAAGATTTAAAAGAACAAGAACTAGATAATCTTGGAGCTATATCTTCAAGAACATAGAGATCATCCTTGGTACCACCTTCTCCAATTATTTTTCCCGCCTTAATATCCTGAAAATGAACATCATTAGGACCAAAGATTTCATAACAATTCAAGTCTTTTGTTGCTCTTTTAACCGATAGCAAATTTGAAGTAAAGTTAGGCATAGAAAATGCCTTAGATTCTTTATCAAACAATTTCAAGGTTCAAATTTCTTTTATAGGGATATTATCACCATTTGCAATTTCAACATTACCATTAATTGATTCCATATTTTTAAGCATGTTCAAATTACTAATCATATGATGTGAAGCTCCCGAATCAACTATAAGAGAACTACAAGGAGTTCGAGTATAGAAAGTTTTACCGGAATCTTTGTTTGCATTCAAGGCTTTGATGAGAGCCTCCAAGTCGGATTTCCTCACATAATCCCCTTGGACCGCCTCACCTCCTATCTTGACCGGTGTTGTGGGTTGGCTCGTCGGTTGATCGTCTTTGGCCGCGGTGAAATTTGCCGTAGAACTGCTTGGATAATCGACCCACCATGTCGGCTTGAGGTGTGGGTGGAGAACCCAACATTTCTCCTTGGTGTGTCCCTTTTCCTTGCAATGATCGCACCACCTCTTCTCACCAACGGACCGGTTGTTCCCGAAGCTTCCCTTGCCCCCACGGTTCTCAAACCGATTATATGCACCCTTATGAGCAACTGGAAGCTCCCCCTTACCACCAAAGAGACCTTGAGATCCTTGTTCCCTTTGGATTTGAGCACATACATCTTCCATAGTTGGGAGTCTCTCTGACCTTAGGATATGTTTAGTAAGGTCATTGAACACCGGATTCAACATGAGTAACAACCCGAAGACCTTGTCTTGTTCTTTTCTTTCATTCAACACCACCGGATCAATCGAGCTCGGTCTCAACATCTCTAGCTCGGACCACAAAGATCTATACTTTCCCAAGTGTTTGGTAAACTCCGTATCCTCTTGGTGAAGATTGTTGATTGCTTTCTTAACTTCAAACACCCGTGCCAAGTTTGAAACATTACCATACACACTCTTTAATGTTTCCCAAAGCTCATTAGCTGTCTCACAGTAGGAATACGCCTCAAGGATAGAGGAATCAATACCACTTTGAAGAACCGCCAAGACCGTTTGATCCTCTTGAAACCACTTCGCTTCTCTTGCCTTAGCCGGTTCAATATCTTCCTTCTCCGGTGTCTCAACAATCGACCTAAGTGTAAGATCGATATGATTCCACAATCCTCGACCACAAAGAGCCGTCTTTGTAGTCCTTGACCATAGCAAATAGTTTTCTCCTTTCAAAACCACCAGAACCACCAAAGCCTTAGAGTTTTCCATCGGATTCATCTTCTTTTACTGATTTTTGAGCGAAAGTTTACAACTTTAGAAACGATTTGGGGTTAACTAGACTATATGTATGTTAGATTAAGCGCATAGAGAGAATGAAGATCTCAACATAATGATTCAATCTAACGATCCAAAGAACAACCCACAAATCGGAAAGATTACTAAGATTTGAGAGAATGAGAGATTTGAGATTAAGAAAGTATCACGATCACACAGATCAGACCAGTTCTGATACGATGTTAGAATTATTGCGGAAGAGTATAAAGATCTAGAACGGAAGAAAGTTTAAGTAGCCATGAATATTTTAAAGATTATGAACTTGAATTATTTCATTCAAGATAAAAGGTTACAAATGATTAGAACACATCTATAAATAGCAAAATACGAGGTTTGGTCAACATGACCGTTACCCAAAAGTGGAACAAAGAAAAAAATAGATCCGGGCACTGTTCTGACCGCGGTACGCGTCCTGCCCGAGCTCCGTACGTTCGGACGTGGCTAGTCCTCGATCATTCAACCGCGGATCAGTACGTGACCTGAATACCCGGTAAGGATCCGCGCGTTTATCCGAATACCCGTTACGCGACCCGGATAAACACGCGACACTTCTCGTCCTGATCCTCGAGGCTTCTCGTCCCGCGGGTCTATCTTCACGTACTGATGTCCGAGACTCCAACTGACCCACGTACCGATCTAATCCTCGATGCTTCTACGTACTGTGGATCGTCCTGACATCGAGACGATCCGTCCCGCGGATACAATAACACCCGATCCTCGGTTTACCCATCTGATTATTCCCTTGGGCAAATTACCTAACTTTATTTATTTATTTCCCTTAGCACCAATTAAGCACTAAGGTCAATAGGTTCTTCCTCTCGGCAACTCCATTTTGTTGAGGAGTGTATGGACAACTTGTTTGGTGGAGGATCCCTTGCTTGAGGAGATGTTCTTGGAATCGGTTACTAGTATATT
The DNA here is from genome assembly GCA_963576765.1 of Draba incana. Lineage (NCBI taxonomy): Eukaryota > Viridiplantae > Streptophyta > Magnoliopsida > Brassicales > Brassicaceae > Draba > Draba incana. Next base: position 19,552,864 of record OY755207.1, read on the forward strand.
CTCCTCCATTATCTGTTCTAAAAAATTTGATCTTGGCATTGTATTGGTTAGCAATATAAGCTTCAAAGTTCATAAATGCCTCAAAGACTATATCCTTAGATGGTAACAATGTGATCCATGTGTATTTTGATTTTTCATCAATGAATGTATCAAAGTATTTGTTATTATCTCTAGAAATGCACGGAGAAGTCCAAACATCCGAATGAATCAAATCAAAACAATTATCATAAGTAGTAGTATATTTCTGAAAAACGATTTTGCAATGTTTACCAAGTATACAAGACTCACAACTCAAGTGGTCAAAATAAACATTTGGCATCATTATTTCAAAGGCACGAAAATGAGGATGACCTAATCTAGCATGCCGAATAGCATTATTAGCAACTCCTAAACAAGATTGAAATTAAAAAAAAACTAGATGAGCTTGGTGATTTATCTTCAAGAACATAGAGATCATCCTTGGTACCACCTTCTCCTATTATTTTCTCGGACCAAATATCCTGAAAATGAACATCATTAGGACCAAAGATTGCATAGCAATTCAAGTCTTTGGTTGTTTTCTTAACCGAAAGTAAATTAGACGTAAAATTCGGCATATAGAAAGTTTTAGATTCTTTATCAAATAATTTTAATGTTCCAATTCCTTTTATAGGAATATTATCCCCATTAGCAATTTCAACATTACCCTTAATAGGTTCAACATTTTCAAGCATGTTCAAGTTACTTATCATGTGATGGGAAGCTCCCGAATCAATAATTAACGAGCTACTAGGAGTACGAGTAAAGAAGGTCATACCGGACTCCTTGTTTGCATTAGGGGCTTTGATGAGAGCTTCTAAGTCCGACTTCCTCACATAGTTGCCTTGATTTGAAGCCTCTTCTCCGAGTTTGAGAGGTGTAGTCGGTTGACTCTTAGGATGATCATTTTTAGCCGCCGTGTAGTTCGCCTTTGGATAGTCTACCCACCAAGAAGGCTTAAGATGTGGATGAAGAATCCAACACTTTTCCTTGGTGTGCCCTTTCTCCTTGCAATGATCACACCACCTCTTCTCTCCATTGAACCGATTGTTGCCATAGCTTCCTTTGTTTCCACGATTATCTGGCCGATTGAACACACCCTTGTTCGCCATTGGAAGCTCCCCCTTACTCCCAAAGAGACCATGAGAACCTTGTTCTCTTTGGATTTGAGAACACACATCTTCCATGCTTGGAAGCTTTTTCGAACGAAGGAGATGCTTAATTAGATCATTATACACTGGATTCAAAGTTAGAAGCAACCCGAAGACCGTATCTTGCTCCTTTCTTTCATTCAACACGATCGGATCCATTGAGCTAGGCCTTAACATATCGAGCTCGGACCACAAAGAGCGATACTTTCCTAAATGTTTTGTAAACTCCATATCTTCTTGATGAAGATTGTTAATCGCCTTCTTCACCTCAAAGACCCAAGCCAAGTTTGAGACATTCCCATACACATGCTTCAATGTTTCCCAAAGTTCGAAGGCCATTTCACAATAAGAATACGCCTCAAGGATCGATGAATCAATACCATTTTGAAGCACTGCCAAGACCGTTTGATCTTCTTGAAACCATTTCGCCTCTCTAGCCTTCTTGGCGGCTTCATCTTCCTTGTCAACCGAAACAAATATCGGCCTTAGTGAAAGATCAATGTGCTCCCATAAAGCTCGACCACAAAGGGCCGTCTTCGTCATTCTCGACCACAACAAGTAGTTTTCTACCTTGAGAATCACCGGGACAACCAACGCCTTAGAGTTTTCCATTGGATTCATTCTTCTCTTCGATTTATCACTTAACCGAAAGAGACCTACAAAATATTGAAGCTTCCAACCAACCAACAAAGATTCACACCAAAAGTTTGAAGCTTTCGAAGATTCAATACCAAGAACAATCACGATCCGAGAGATTTTGAGATTTTAATGACTTAGAACCGAGAACCGATTTTTGAATGAAAGCTCAAAGCTTTAGAAATGATTTGAGATTAACTATTCTATATGTATGTTAAATCAAGCGCATAAAGAGAATAGAAATCTCTATATAACGATCTGATCTAACGATTTAAAGAGAACCCACAAATTGGAAAGATTATTGAGAGATTGAGATTAGAAGATTGAGATTATGAGAGTATTGCGGTCACAAAGATCAAACCCGCTCTGATACCATGTAAGATTTAGAGAGATTAGCGGAAGAATGAGTGAGATTAAGAGAGATTAAGAAAAAGTGAAGGGAATATGAACTTGAAACATTTTTCCATTCAAGATAAGATTACAATGATTGGGAATAACCCATAAATAGCCAAGTCTAGGATGGTCAAAGTGACCGTTGGAAAATCTCATCAAAAAGGTGAAAAAGGGGTCTCGGTCACTGCCTGATCCGCATGACCGAGTGGCATCGGCGACCATACGAGGTGTGTTAAACAAGGAGAACACAAAGGTGTTCAAGAGAAGAAACAAGATTACCCAAAGTTAGACATATTTGGGTAACTTTGAGGAATGGAAGGTCAAGCATGTTCAAGGCTTGGTAAGAGGCGTTCTAGGCCACTTAGGCATTAAGGAAGGAAAGCCGGATGAAGCATGATAAAATGGCGAAAATGGCGAAAATGGAAAATGGCACTCGGCCATGTACCGCGGGTTGGACTTGGCACCAAGGCGCTCGTCCCGCGGGTCGAAGAAGGATCGAGGATGCACGTCCTGATGGGAGATACGCGGATCCAAAGAAGATCCAAGATCCACGTGTTTATCCGTTTACCCGTCCCATCCTGATCCGCGTCCCGCGTCCGAGTGCTCGTGTCCGTCCCGCGTCCCTTCATGTCCTGATCCCGTGTTCCGCACCGATCTGTCCCGTCCTGATCCGAAGGAAGTCTCGCGTCTAGCATCCGGGTCGGTACGAGAAAATAGAGCCGTTGGTCCTCTTTCTGATACGTTCCTCCCAAGGATTGCACGTCCTGATGGGAGACACGCGGATCCAAAGAAGATCCAAGATCCACGTGTTTATCCGTTTACCCGACCCGGGTAAACGGATAAACACGCGGGTCGTCCCGTCCTGATCCGCGTCCCGCGTCCGACTGCTCATGTCCGTCCAGCGTCCCTTCATGTCCTGATCCCGTGTTCCACACCGATCCATCCCATCCTGATCCGAAGGAAGTCTCGCGTCTGGCATCCGGGTCGGTACGAGAAAATAGAGCCGTTGGTCCTCTGTCCGTACCAACGGCATAGTTGACCAAATTTGAATTTGGTCAACATTTTTACATGTGCTTTATTTTCAATCTGATTTTTGTGGTTATAAATACCACTTGTAAGTCTCATTTGTAAGTATCCAAGTATCAATAAAAGAAGAGAAAACTCTTGTTCTTATATTTTTTTCTCTTTTATTTTACTTAAGCTTTTCTAAGTATTTTCAATGTAGAACTTAGGAGATTAAGGTGTTTAGGGTGATATCCATTTAGGATTGAACCCATATTATTATTAAGTTTATTTTCATCTTAATCTTTCTTATTTCACTCCAAATCTCTCCACACATGTAATACTCGTTTTTGTATAAACCGGTTTGTGTGGATCCTTTTATCAAAGACACTTAGGTGTTTGTTCTTCATAGATGAGCTTAGTCTCATCAAATTCCAACAAGGTGCGGGTCCAGAATTGCGTCCAGGTTCTTTCCCGCGGTACAAGATCAAAACATGACCCGTTTACCTGGAAAGGATCCGCGCCATGACCCGGCGGCCTCACTCGTTGCCAGATCGATCCGTAGACATCTTCTCTCGATACCAACTTGTTCTGCGGTTAGCTTTTCCTCGTTCCCAGACTGATCTGCCGATGCCCAATGTCAGTCTGATCCGCGACTGTCTTTTCTCGATGCCAACTCGACATGCGGATCACTTTCTCGATGCCGGCTTGATCCGCGGGTTGATTTCTTCCCAACTTATTATTTTCTGTTTATTTCCCTTAGCACCTAATTAGTACTAAGGTCAACAAAAAGGAGAGAGATCAGAAACATTGAAACTAGAACTGACATTGTACTTACCTTGGAGATCCACTTGATATGCATTGTCATTGATTCTCCTTGTGATCGTGAATGGACCATCAATCCTAGGCATAAGCTTGGATTTTCTTTCTTTTAGATATCGTTCCTTCCTCAAGTGTATCCAGACTTGATCTCCAACTTCAAAGATCAATTTACACCTGCCTTTATTAGCTTGCTTAACATACAACTTTGTTTTCTCTTCTATGTTTCTCTGATTCTTCTCATGGATCTGTTGAACCAACTCAGCCTTCTTTTTTCCATCAATATTAGTTCTTTCACTTAAAGGTAAAGGAATTAGATCAAAAAGAGATATGGGATTGAACCCATAAACAATTTGAAATGGAGAATACTTAGATGCAGAATGCACAGCATGGTTTTATGCAAATTCAATGTGAGGCAAACAATCTTCCCAAGTTCTAAGATTCTTTTTAATTAAAGCACGTAAGAGAGTTCCCAAAGTTCTATTAACCACTTCTGTTTGACCATCAGTTTGAGGATGACATGTAGTAGAAAATAATAGCTTAGTTCCTAACTTAGACCACAAAGTTTTCCAAAAGTAGCTAAGAAACTTGGTATCTCTATCAGAAACTATAGTTCTAGGCATCCCATGTAAACGAACTATCTCCTAAAAGAATAACCCAGCTACATGTAATGCATCATCAGTTTTATGACAAGCAATGAAATGAGCCATTTTAGAGAATCTATCAACCACAACGAAAATGGAATCCTTTCCTGTCTTAGTTCTAGGCAAACCCATCACAAAATCCATAGATATATCATTCCAAGAATGAGTAGGAATAGGGAGAGGTGTATACAAACCGTGAGGTTGGACCTTAGATTTGGCATGTTTACAAACACTACACCTATTACAGATTATCTCAACATCACGTCTCATGTGTGACCAATGTAAATGATCCTTCATGACTTCCAATGTCTTAGCAATGCCCAATGTGTCCCATTAGTCCACCTCCATGAGCTTCCGTAACAAACAAATCTCGAAAAGAACAGTTAGGAACACACAAACGGTTCTCATAAAAGAGGAACCCATCTTTCTTATAGTAACGACCTGAGGCGAATTTCTCACAAGCGTTGTAAATTTCTTGAAAATCAGGATCAGTTTCTCCTGCGGTATTGACCTTGGTACCATCAATATGTGCTAAGGGAAAATAAAGATGTGATCGGAAGATTGAATTCGGGTCGGAGTCATCGAACTGTGGATCAGATCTCTCGAGACGTGGGACGATGGAGCCTTGACCCGCAGCACGCAACATCGATGCCAGACGCGGATCAGTACGTGGAGAGGATCCAAGGACAGACGGAACGGATGGTCTCGGCAACAAAGTGACATCAGGGCGAGAGATGTCGTCCCGCGGTACGAGTGGCAACGAGGAACGGGACGTAAACAGCATACCGTAGAACCGGGTTGCGTAACGGGTCTTCGGAAAAACACGCGGATCCTGAATCGGGTAAACAGGCGGTCGCGAGGATCCTTCCCGCATTGACCAAGTGCCTTCCCGCGTTGATCGTCCTGATGTCACGAGGGACCCTTCCCGCAACACGATGGCGACGTGCCTTCCTCAACCCGCGCCTCGATGCTGATAGTGACCGCGTGTCGTTTTCTGTCCGAGCCGTTTTGAAGCACGTGACCGTTTAATTCAAATGGTCCCTTACCTATTTTAGATTATCCCAAATCCTATTTAAACATTGTAAAGAACACTTGTAACATTATCTTGAATAAAATTTTCAAGTTCTTATTCTTTATGGTTCCAAATACTTAATCTCTTTAAATCTCTCATTCTCTTGTTACTTAATCTTCTATTCTCTAAATTCTTACATGGTATCAGAGCGTGTTTGATCTTTGTGACCTCAATACTCTCATAATCTTAATCTTCCATTCTCAATCTCTCAATAATCTTCCCGATTTGTGGGTTTTCTTTAATTCGTTAGACCAAATCGTTATATAGAGATTTTCATTCTCTTTATGCGCTTGATTTAACATACATATCAGTTAATCCCAAATCATCTCTAAAAACTTCAAGCTTTCATTCAAAAATCAATAAGAAAAGATGAGTTCTTTGGATAACTCTAAACCATTGGTGATTCCGGTTACTCTCAAGGGAGATAACTACTTGTTGTGGTCAAGAACCACGAAGATAGCTCTATGTGGCCGAGGGTTGTGGAGCCACATCGATACTTCATCCAAACCGGTGTATGATTCATCCGATGAAGAAGATGAAGATTCCGCAAAGGAGAGAGAAGCAAAGTGGTTCCAAGAGGACCAAACCGTGTTGGCCATTCTTCAAAATGGTCTTGAGGCCTCCATTCTTGAGGCGTATTCTTATTGTGAAACGGCGGAGGAGCTATGGGAAACATTGAGGAAATGTTTCGAACTTATCCCGGGTGTATTAAATCAAGAAAGCGATCAACAATCTTCATCAAGAGAATATGGAATTTACCAAGCACTTTGGTAAATATAGATCTCTTTGGGCCGAGCTTGAAATGTTGAGACCTAGCTCCATTGATCCAAAGGTGCTAAATGAAAGAAAAGAGCAAGACAAGGTGTTTGGGTTACTACTCACCTTGAATCCGGCGTTCAATGATCTCATCAAGCACATCCTTAGATCGGAGAAGCTCCCAAGTCTAGAAGACGTGTGTTCACAAATCCAAAGAGAACAAGGTTCTCAAGGACTCTTTGGTAGTAAGGGGGAGCTTCCAACGACGAACAAGGGGGTTAACAACCGATTCGATAATCGTGGGAACAAAGGAAGCTATGGTAACAATCGGCCGGGCTTAAAGGCAAGGTGTGAACATTGTAAGGGAAGACATACCAAGGAGACTTGTTGAATCCTTCATCCAGAACTCAAGCCAAGTTGGTGGATCGACTACCCGAGGAATCCGAGAGCAAATTACACCACGGCCAAGCCCGACAAAGTCCTAACCGAATCGTGTTAGCAAGGTGAGGAGTCCAACCAAGGAGATTATGTGAGAAAATCGGACTTGGAGGCACTAATCAAAAGCCTTTGCCACACAAAAGGAATCCGGTAAAACTTACTTTACACATACTCCTAGTAGTTCCTTAATGGTTGATTCGGGAGCATCCCATCACATGATTAGTAATTCTAGGATGCTCGATAATATTGAATCAACTAATGGAAATGTGATGATCGCTAATGGTGATAATATACCCATAAAAGGAATTGGAACTTTGAAAGTCTTTCATAAAGAATCTAAAGCTTTTTATATGCCGACTTTTACATCTAACTTACTTTCGGTGAAAAGAGCTATTAAACACTTGAATTGTTATGCAATCTTTGGTCCTAATGATGTTCATTTTCAGGATATTGATTCCGGAAAGATTATTGGAGAGGGTGGAACCAAAGATGATCTCTATGTTCTTGAAGATTTTTCACCTAGCTCTTTTTCGTTTAAATCTTGTTTAGGAGTTGCTAATAATGCGATATGGCATGCTAGATTAGGACATCCTCATTCTAGAGCGTTTGAATTAATTTTACCAAATGTTTACTTTGATCATAAGAGTTGTGAATCTTGCATTCTTAGTAAATATTGTAAAACGGTTTTTCCGAAATCTACTACAATATATGAGAAGTGCTTTGATCTAGTTCATTCCGATGTTTGTACCTCACCATGCTTATCTATGGATAATAACAAGTATTTTGTAACATTTATAGATGAAAAATCAAAATATACTTGGATCACCCTATTACCATCAAAAGATTGTGTTCTTGAGGCATTCATAAACTTTCAAACTTATGTTACTAACCAATTCAATGCCAAGATCAAAATATTTAGAACAGATAATGGAGGAGAATATACAAGCCATCGATTCAAAGAACACCTCTCTAAGTATGGCATCTTGCATCAAACAAGTTGTACATACACTCCTCAACAAAATGGAGTGGCCGAACGGAAGAATCGCCACTTGATGAAGGTGTCTCGAGCCATGATGTTTCACATGAATGTGCCTAAGAGATTTTGGGGTGATGCGGTCATGATGGTGTGCTATTTGATCAACCGAATCCCAACAAAAATTCTTGAGGACATCTCACCGTTTGAGGTACTTAATAACACTAGACCTTTTATTGAACATCTAAGGGTTTTTGGGTGTGTTTGTTTTGTCCTAATTCCCGGTGAGTTGCGGACAAAGCTAGATGCAAAAAGCACAAGGTGTATGTTCATTGGATACTCCACTACCCAAAAGGGATACAAATGCTATGATCCGAGTTCAAGGAGAACATTTGTGTCCAAGGATGTGAATTTTATGGAGGAAAAGAGCTACTATTGTACCGAAAAGAAAGATGAACTAAGGGAGTTTGCAAGCCCTACGGACTACAATGCTAATTTCAGGTTCCTCCACCAACACCTTGGCAATCCGGAAGCGCCAAAGGCTAGAGAAAGTGAAGCACCTCCGGTCCAAGAAGAGAATAACCAAGAGACGAATGATGAGAGTGTTCCGAATGGTCAAGAAGAGATGTTAGTAATGATGAGCTCTCCAGTGTTCAAGAACAAGATCTCGATGACGGTGACTCACTAGTTGAAGAGGAACCAAATGGACCGGTTCTTAGGAGAAGCACAAGACTCAAGAAGGATCCGTCCACATGGAAAGAGAATAGAGTATGTTGGAATCTGGGTGAGTTTGGCTCACCATAGAGAGGATCCAACCGAATGAAGTGGTTGAATCACAAGAAACACTCAAGAGAGCTTAGACAAATTACTAAACAGATTAGAAAGGATTTAGAATAGATTATGAGTGATTAAAGAGAGATTTAAGTGAATAAAGGAGAGATTTGTGTATGGAATGGGGTTTGATCCAAAGGGATCAAACCCATAAACGTTTTTCCCCTCTTAATCTACATTTTGAATCAAATTTCTTATTCAATACTTGGTTAATGTTTACAAAGGAGATTACAAGATATATATAGGGAAAGCTTGGATCATATCTAAAAGAAAGGGATAAGGATCTGATCATAAAGTAATAAAACATATTTGCTTTATGTAAAGATAGGGTTGTACCATGTTTTTGAATAAAGCAACCTTATCTTCTAGCTTCGGTTTGATCATAGAACTCCAAATGTCTTCACTCTCTCAACCTTCTCCATGTTCCCTCCGGTTACATATACAACCAATAACCATTCCATTTCTCCCCCTTAGCTCTTTGACTCCCAAGTCTATACAACCTTCCTTTACGCCATGATTATTTCACCATCCGAAGCAACAATCTCGGATAACTTAAAAACATTGGCTCAATCAACCTTTCCACCACTCAAGATTGGAAGCAACTATTAACTTCATGAATGACTTCAAGATTGATCTCCAAAGGCTAGTTGCATCTCCTTGGTCTCCTTGGATGTGCATCATCGGTTCAATAACAATCAAACAAGAACCGCTACAAAACAAAGGCACAAGCACAACTCCAAGCATTCTCACCATTCCCATCAATGTTACCACTCAATGTTACCAACACCAAATTTTCTCAATGTTACCAACACCAACCATCAATGTTACAAGAATGGACCTTAGATGCTCAAACCTTATCACCATAGAGAATAAGGGTCCGGTGATAAGTTTCACACATAAGGTGAGCTTTGATCAAGGTAAATGTTTCTTGGACCGAAGGGATTATCAAACACAAGAGATCTCACACCAAGAGTAAACAAGAATATTTGGATTTCGGGTTAGTGTTTAGGCTATGGTTCCAAACTGTTTGAGAATAGAAAATTAGAGAATATAGAGAATATAAAGATTGAGAGTTTGGGAAGATTAAAAAGAATAATAGAAAGATTTTGAGTATAAGAAAGGGGTAGATTTAAAAAATATTCTCTATTCTCATGAATGTGTTTCTCTTAGGCTAGATCATGGATTCATTTAATATCAATCCACGAAGAGAGTATGGATTGGAATTTACCTAAATAAGCAATCCATGGCTTGACTCCCATCGGGCCCAATGTTCACCTTACCAAGAACCTCCATTTGAGAATCTCTACTTTCATTCTACTCCTCCTCTCTAGCAAACCAACCGATCCTTCCTTCATCTAACCGCACCAACATAGGCTTCTTGAGAGTTAACAACATCCTTGAGCGTCATGGGAGGGAAAGATCCAATCTTTAATGTTTTTCTTCCCTTGAATCCCATTTGCTTCACACTAATGACCGAGCATCATTACACTCGGATTTTGGCTCCAAAGGTTGGGACTTTCTTCTCCCTTTCACCTTCTTGATTGAACCATCTTAAAACAGCTCCAAAGGTTGGAAATTTACTCATTGACCTATCAAGGAACCACCTTCTTGTTTGAGCTTCATCTTCAACTAGCTCCAAAGGTTGGAAATTTACTCCCTTTCATGGGAACCACCTTCTTGTTTGAGCTTCTATTCTTCAAAGAAACCTTCTTTGCTTCATGGTAAGAACATCTTCAAACCGTTAGCTTCTTTCTTCGGTTTCTTCATGAAAGCTTCAAGCTTTCTTCTTCAATCTTCATGGGAAAGTTTCATCAAGCTTCCTCCTTCAATCTTCAATCTCGGATCTAGCTTTCTCCGAGCAATAGATCCAAGTCTTCAACAACAAAACCATTCATACAAACCAAGATTTACCAAAGAAGATATATTTTTGAACCATCTCTTCCCATAAGCACAGCGGAAATTGTGTTTAGCATGTTTGTTAGATTAAGCGCATAAGGAGAATGGAAACCTCCTTATAACGATTCAATCTAACATTTTTAACAAACACCAAGAGCAAACTGCTCTGATACCATGTTGGAATCTGGGTGAGTTTGGCTCACCATAGAGAGGATCCAACCAAATGAAGTGGTTGGATCACAAGAAACGCTCAAGAGAGCTTAGACAGATTACTAAACAGATTAGAAGGGGTTTAGAATAGATTATGAGTGATTAAAGAGAGATTTAAGTGAATAAAGGAGAGATTTGTGTATGGAATGGGGTTTGATCCAAAGGGATCAAACCCATAAACGTTTTTCCCCTCTTAATCTACATTTTGAATCAAATTTCTTATTCAATACTTGGTTAATGTTTACAAAGGAGATTACAAGATATATATAGGGAAAGCTTGGATCATATCTAAAAGAAAGGGATAAGGATCTGATCATAAAGTAATAAAACATATTTGCTTTATGTAAAGATAGGGTTGTACCATGTTTTTGAATAAAGCAACCTTATCTTCTAGCTTCGGTTTGATCATAGAACTCCAAATGTCTTCACTCTCTCAACCTTCTTCATGTTCCCTCCGGTTACATATACAACCAATAACCATTCCATTTCTCCCCCTTAGCTCTTTGACTCCCAAGTCTATACAACCTTCCTTTACGCCATGATTATTTCACCATCCGAAGCAACAATCTCGGATAACTTAAAAACATTGGCTCAATCAACCTTTCCACCACTCAAGATTGGAAGCAACTATTAACTTCATGAATGACTTCAAGATTGATCTCCAAAGGCTAGTTGCATCTCCTTGGTCTCCTTGGATGTGCATCATCGGTTCAATAACAATCAAACAAGAACCGCTACAAAACAAAGGCACAAGCACAACTCCAAGCATTCTCACCATTACCATCAATGTTACCACTCAATGTTACCAACACCAAATTTTCTCAATGTTACCAACACCAACCATCAATGTTACAAGAATGGACCTTAGATGCTCAAACCTTATCACCATAGAGAATAAGGGTCCGGTGATAAGTTTCACACATAAGGTGAGCTTTGATCAAGGTAAATGTTTCTTGGACCGAAGGGATTATCAAACACAAGAGATCTCACACCAAGAGTAAACAAGAATATTTGGATTTCGGGTTAGTGTTTAGGCTATGGTTCCAAACTGTTTGAGAATAGAAAATTAGAGAATATAGAGAATATAAAGATTGAGAGTTTGGGAAGATTAAAAAGAATAATAGAAAGATTTTGAGTATAAGAAAGGGGTAGATTTAAAAAATATTCTCTATTCTCATGAATGTGTTTCTCTTAGGCTAGATCATGGATTCATTTAATATCAATCCACGAAGAGAGTATGGATAGGAATTTACCAAAATAAGCAATCCATGGCTTGACTCCCATCGGGCCCAATGTTCACCTTACCAAGAACCTCCATTTGAGAATCTCTACTTTCATTCTACTCCTCCTCTCTAGCAAACCAACCGATCCTTCCTTCATCTAACCGCACCAACATAGGCTTCTTGAGAGTAAACAACATCCTTGAGCGTCATGGGAGGGAAAGATCCAATCTTTAATTTTTTTCTTCCCTTGAATCCCATTTGCTTCACACTAATGACCGAGCATCATTACACTCGGATTTTGGCTCCAAAGGTTGGGACTTTCTTCTCCCTTTCACCTTCTTGATTGAACCATCTTAAAACAGCTCCAAAGGTTGGAAATTTACTCATTGACCTATCAAGGAACCACCTTCTTGTTTGGGCTTCATCTTCAACTAGCTCCAAAGGTTGGAAATTTACTCCCTTTCATGGGAACCACCTTCTTGTTTGAGCTTCTATTCTTCAAAGAAACCTTCTTTGCTTCATGGTAAGAACATCTTCAAACCGTGAGCTTCTTTCTTCGGTTTCTTCATGAAAGCTTCAAGCTTTCTTCTTCAATCTTCATGGGAAAGTTTCATCAAGCTTCCTCCTTCAATCTTCAATCTCGGATCTAGCTTTCTCCGAGCAATAGATCCAAGTCTTCAACAACAAAACCATTCATACAAACCAAGATTTACCAAAGAAGATATATTTTTGAACCATCTCTTCCCATAAGCACAGCGGAAATTGTGTTTAGCATGTTTGTTAGATTAAGCGCATAAGGAGAATGGAAACCTCCTTATAACGATTCAATCTAACATTTTTAACAAACACCAAGAGCAAACTGCTCTGATACCATGTTGGAATCTGGGTGAGTTTGGCTCACCATAGAGAGGATCCAACCAAATGAAGTGGTTGGATCACAAGAAACGCTCAAGAGAGCTTAGACAGATTACTAAACAGATTAGAAGGGATTTAGAATAGATTATGAGTGATTAAAGAGAGATTTAAGTGAATAAAGGAGAGATTTGTGTATGGAATGGGGTTTGATCCAAAGGGATCAAACCATAAACGTTTTTCCCCTCTTAATCTACATTTTGAATCAGATTTCTTATTCAATACTTGGTTAATGTTTACAAAGGAGATTACAAGATATATATAGGGAAAGCTTGGATCAGATCTAAAAGAAAGGGATAAGGATCTGATCATAAAGTAATACAGCACATTTCCTTTATGTAAAGATAGGGTTGTACCATGCTTTTGAATAAAGCAACCTTATCTTTACCTTATCCTAACTCAAACGGTCATCTCCCTTATTCAAATCGTGGGACCACGTGGAGATTCTTTCCCGCGAGGTTAACACATGCGGCCAAACTGATCCGCGTCTTTGTATACTACAACAATCAAGCCGTTGCTCATCCTATTCAATCGGTTTGATCACTCGCCCTCTTACCTTCCTCTCATCAAGCCTTCCTTGTGAAGATAGATGAACATTCGATTCCGAAGATATATGAAGAGGCGATGGAAGAAGAACATTGGGTTGAAGCGGTTCATGATGAGGTTGGTGCTATGATCAAGAATCACACTTGGGATGAAGCCGATCTTCCGTTTGGAAAAAGAGCGGTTAGCTCTAAATGGGTCTTTACCCTTAAGTTCTTGAGCAATGGAGACCTGGAACGACACAAGGCTCGGTTAGTGGCTAGAGGCTTCACACAAACCTATGGAGATGATTATACGGATACCTTCGCTCCGGTGGCTAAGCTACACACAGTAAGGGTTGTGTTCTCTTTGGCGATTAATTTGGATTGGGAGTTGTGGTAAATGGACGCGAAGAACGCTTTCCTCAAGGAGATCTTGAAGAAGAGGTTTACATGACTCCACCATCCGGTCTAGAGAACACCATTGCTCCCGGAAAGGTTCTTCGGCTAAAGAAAGCCATCTACGGTCTTAAACAATCTCCAAGGGCTTGGTACAAGAAGCTAAGTTCGACCCTCAAGGAAAAGGGCTTCAAGAAGTGTGAATTGGATCACACACTCTTTACTCTACAAGGACTGAAGGGAATGGTGGTTGTCTTGATCTATGTGGATGATATGATAATTTCCGGTGATGATAAGCAAGGGATTCAAGACACTAAGGAGTTCTTAAAATCGGTCTTTGAAATCAAGGATCTAGGAGAGTAGAAATATTTCCTTTGGATCGAAGTGTGTAGATTCAAGAACGGGTTGCACATCTCACAAAGGAAGTATACTTTGGATTTGCTCAAGGAGACCGGGAAGCTTGCCTAGGCATTTAGAGGCCTCTAAGCCGGCAAAGACACCACTTGAGGAAGGTTACAAGGCCGATCGAAAGGGGGAGAACGAAGATGAAATGTATGAGGATCCATCTCAATATAGAAGGCTTGTTGGAAAGTTGATCTATCTAACTCTCACTAGGCCGGATCTTTGTTTTGCGGTCAACCAAGTAAGTCAACATATGAAGGAACCTAAGGTTTTTCATTGGAATATGGTTGACCGAATACTTCGGTATCTTAAAGGGAGTGTTGGCCAAGGCATTTGGATGGGAAGAAATGAAAACACCGAAGTCGTTGGGTATTATGATGCGGATTGGGCCGGAGACCGAAACGATAGAAGATCAACGACCGGTTATGCAACATTCATTGGTGGGTACTTGGTGACTTGGAGAACTAAGAAGCAAATGTCGGTCTCATGTTCAAGTGCGGAGGCCGAGTATCGTGCAATGAAGAAGTTGACCAATGAGCTCACTTGGTTAAGAGGCATTCTAGCACATATGGGGATCGAGTCCACCAAACCGATGGTAATGCATTGTGACAACCAAGCCGCAATCCACATAGCGACCAACTCGGTGTTCCATGAACGGGCGAAGCATATTGAGATCGATTGCCATAAGGTTCGGAAAAAGATCGAGCAAGGATGGACGCTTCCATGTTTTACAAGAAGTAAAGACCAAGTGGCGGATATCTTCACCAAGGCCGCGAGTCTTAAGGTTTGCAACCGTCTCTTTAGCAAGCTTTGGCTCGTTGATCTCAGCGTCCATGAGAAGATTCCTTACTTGCAATCATCACACTCTTTTTCCCTAAGCAAAGTTTTGTCCCACATGGTTTTCTTTGTTAAAGTTTTTAATGAGGTGATGGTTGCGGGTTTTCAAGTTAAGCATAAATCCTTTATGTTTAACTTGAGGGGGAGTATTGACCTTGGCACCATCAATATGTGCTAAGGGAAAATAAAGATGTGATCGAAAGATTAAATTCGGGTCGGAGTCATCGAACTGTGGATCAGATCTCTCGAGACGTGGGACGATGGAGCCTCGACCCGCAACACGCAACATCGATGCCACACGCGAATCAGTACGTGGAGAGGGTCCAAGGACAGACAGAACGGAAGGTCTCGGCAATAGAGTGACATCAGGATGAGAGATGTCGTCCCGCGGTATGAGTGGCAACGAGGCGCGGGACGTAAGCAACGTACCGAAGAACCGTGTCGTGTAACGGGTCTTCGAAAAAACACGCGGATCCTGAATCGGGTAAACGGGCAGACTCGCGGATCCTTCCCGCATTGACCAAACGCCTTCCCGCGTTGACCGTCCTGATGTCACGAGGGACCCTTCCCGCAGCACGATGGCAACGTGCCTTCCTCGACCCGCGCCTCGATGCTGATAGTGACCGCGGGTCATTTTCTTTCTGAGCCGTTTTGAAGCATGTGACCGTTTGATTCAAACGGTCCCTTACCTATTTTAGATTATCCCAAATCCTATTTAAACATTGTAAAGAACACTTGTAACATTATCTTGAATAAAAATTTCAAGTTCTTATTCTTTATGGTTCTAAATACTTAATCTCTCTAAATCTCTCATTCTCTTATTACTTAATCTTCTATTCTCTAAATTCTTACAAGTTTCATAAAGCTCTTTCATTTGTTCAAATCCCAATAGCTTAGCATCAAGAGTAGAGAGTAGTGTGTACCTTCGTGATAGTGCATCAGCAACTATATTATCCTTACCTTTCTTGTACTTGATGACATAAGGGAATGTTTCTATGAACTCAACCCACCTGGCATGTCTTTTTTTGAGTTTCTGGTGACCTTTTAAATATTTTAAAGACTCATGGTCTGTGTGAGTGACGAATTCTTTTGGCCAGAGGTAGTGTTGCCACATTTGGAGAGCTCTAACCAAGGCGTACAACTTCTTGTCATAGGTTGGATAGTTGAGAGTTGCTCCACCAAGCTTTTCACTGAAAAATGCTATTGGCTTCTTGTCTTGCATCAAGACTGCTTCAATTCCTACACCAGAAGCATCACATTCAATCTCAAAAGTCTTTACAAAATCTGGTAGAGATAAAACAGGATCATGAATAAGCTTCTCTTTTAGGCATTGAAATGTTGTCTCCTACTCTTTCTCCCATTTAAATCCCACATCTTTCTTGATGACTTCGGTTAAGGGAGCTGCTAAAGTGCTGAAATCTTTAACAAATCGTCGATAGAAACCGGCAAGGCCATGAAAGCTTCGAACTTCTCCTACTGTTCTAGGACTTGGTCATTCCTTGATTGCTTTCACCTTTTCTTCATTTACTTTGATTCCATCTGCACTCACAACAAAGCCTAGAAAAACCACATTATCTATGCAAAAGGTGCATTTCTTAAAATTTGCAAACAAAATTTATTTCCTAAGTGTTTCTAGCACCATTTTAACATGCTCAGTATGCTCATCTAGACTCTTGTTGTATATGAGAATGTCAACGAAATAAACAACAACAAACAGTCCTATATAAGCCCTAAGCACATGATTCATAAAACGCATAAAAGTACTAGGAGCGTTAGTCAATCCAAAAGGCATGACTAACTACTCATATAAACCATGCTTAGTCTTAAATGCAGTTTTCCATTCATCACCCTCCTTCATCCTAATCTGGTAATACCCACTCTTAAGATCAATCTTAGAAAATATGCTAGAACCATGCAATTCATCAAACATATCATCTAATCTAGGAATAGGGTAGCGATACTTCACTATAATATTGTTGATTGCTCTACAATCAACGCACATTCGCCAGCTTCTAGAGATACTTCTAGGAATAGGGTAGCGATACTTCCCCTTGCATTTCTAGAGATAATAACAAGTACTTTGTCACATTTATAGATGAGAAATCGAAATACACTTGGATCACACTATGACCTTCTAAAGATCGAGTGATTGAGGCATTTATGAATTTTGAAGCTTATATTGCTAACCAATACAATGCCAAGATCAAAAATTTTAGAACAGATAATAGAGGCGAGTATACGAGTACCCGGTTCAAGGATCATCTCAAGAAGCAAAGGATATTTCATCAAACGAGTTGTCCCTACACTCCACAACAAAACGGTGTGGCCAAAAGGAAGAACCGCCACTTGATGGAAGTGTCTAGATCAATGATGTTCCATAAGAATGTTCCCAAGAGGGTTTGGGGAGATGCCGTTATGACGGCTTGCTATCTAATCAATCGAACACCAACCAAAATCTTGGGAGATTATGCACCATTCGAGGTACTCAACAAAACTAAACATTTTATGTTAGAATTTGCGGAATTAGACTTAGAGAATTAGGAGAATTAGAGATTTAGAGAGAATGAGAGATTAGGAGAATATGAACTTGATAACTAAAATTATTCAAGATGATATTACAAATGTGATTTACAATGTTTAAATAGGAGTTAGGATCATCTAAAAGAGGAAAAAGACCGTTTTGAATCAAACGGTCAAATGATTCAAAAGGCTCGGATGGATAGTGACGGGCCATCGCTATCTGACTCGACCCGCGGGTCGAGGAAACGTCGCTGTCACTCGGATCCCTCGTGACATCGGGACGGATCAGTACGGGGTAACGCGGGACAGAAAGTCAACGCGCATCTTCACGTACTGATCTCGGACTTACTCGACCCGTGCCTCGGTGATGCACGTACTGCGGGTCGAGAGTATCTCGATCATAACTCGAGATCAGTACGCGACCCGTACCCGGTTGAAGATCCGCGCGTTTATCAGTTTACCCGGTACGCGACCCGACTTCACCACTCGATGCCTCTCGTCCCGCGGATCACTTTCTCTCGGTATCATACCGATCCGCGGGTAGCTTTCCTCGATGCCAGGTACAGACTAATCTGCGGGTAAGTCTTTCCGATGCTCGACTGTCCCGCGGTTCCATCCTCTCGATGCCAGACCAACCCGCGGTTGGTTTCCTCGATGCCAAACCTTCCCGCGGGTCCGATACACACTTAGCACCATTTATTTCCCTTAGGTGATTTATTCATATAACCTTTATTTATTTTGGTCAATATTCTCCCACAAGCTTAGCATAAAGGTTTTAGGCTAAGCTTGGAAACCCACAACACATTACCTCATTAAAAACCTTAGTAAGTAAAACCTCATGGGATAAAACCTTACTAAGGGAAAAAGAGTGTAATGGTCATGGGTAGAGGATCCGATCATGGCTTGGTCAAGTCCACAAGTCCTAGTTTTCTAAAAATGTGGTTGCAAACCTTTAGACTTGCGGCCTTGGTGAGAATGTCCATCAATTGGTCTTCACTTCTTGTGTAGCACGGTAGTGTCATTCCTTGCTCTATCTTCTCTCTAACTTTGTGGCAATCAATCTCGATGTGTTTGGTTCTTTCGTGAAACACCGAGTTTGTTGCTATGTGAATGGCCGCTTGATTGTTGCAATGCATAATGAATGGGCGGTCTTATGATACTCCTAAATGTAACAAGATTCCTTTTAGCCAAGTGAGCTCATTGGTGAGCTTCTTCATTGCACTATACTCGGCCTCGGCGCTTGAACATGATACGGACTTTTGCTTCTTTGTCTTCCAAGTTACTAAATTCCCTCCAAGGAACGTACAATACCCGGTGGTGGATTTGCGATCATTGATGTCTCCGGCCCAATCTGCATCACAATAGCCGACCGCTTCCGTGTTCTCATTCTTTCCCATCCAATCTCCTTGACCGAGACTTCCTTTTAAGTATCTAAGTATCCGTTCCACCATATTCCAATGATGCACCTTTGGTTCTTTCATGTGCTGACTCACTTGATTGACCGCAAAGCAAAGTTCCGGTCTAGTGAGTGTTAAATATATCATCTTCCCCACCATTCTTAGATATTGAGCCGGGTTGTCGTATGGCTCATCTTCAATCTCCCCCTTTCGAACGACCTTGTAGCCTTCGTTTAGAGGTGTTTTGTCCGGTTTGGCTCCTATCTTTCTCGTTTCCGTGAGAAGGTCTAATGTATAC
Source organism: Draba incana (assembly GCA_963576765.1). Classification (NCBI taxonomy): domain Eukaryota; kingdom Viridiplantae; phylum Streptophyta; class Magnoliopsida; order Brassicales; family Brassicaceae; genus Draba; species Draba incana. The sequence continues at coordinate 19,572,212 of OY755207.1, forward strand.
TTCCTTTGAGAGATGTGTAAGCCGTTTGAGAACCGGCAAACTTCTATTCCAAGGAAATACTTAAGCTCTCCAAGATTCTTGATTTCAAATTCCGATTTGAGATACTCCTTGGTCTCTTGAATTTCTACCTTATCACTACCGGAGATAATTAGATCATCAACATAAACGAGGACAACTATGATACCTTTTGGTCCTTGTATAGTGAAGAGAGTGTGATCCAACTCCGATTTCTTGAATCTCTTATCCATAAGGGTGAAACTTAGCTTCTTGTACCAAGCTCTTGGAGATTGTTTGAGACCATAAATTGCCTTTCTTAATCTCAAAACTTTTCCCGGTTTCACTATCTCTTCAAGTCCGGGTTATGGAGTCATGTAGACCTCTTCTTCAAGTTCTCCTTGTAGGAAGGTATTCTTTACATCCATTTGCCAAAGTTCCCAATCTAGGTTGACCGCCAAGGATAGGACGACACGGACCGTATTAAGTTTGGCCACCGGTGCAAAGGTATCCGTATAGTCATCCCCGTAGGTTTGGGTGAACCCTCTTGCTACTAACCGTGCTTTGAACCGTTCAATCTCTCCACTACTCAAATTTTTAATGGTAAACACCCATTTGGAGGTCACGACTCTCTTTCCTTCCGGGAGATCGGCCCCATCCCAAGTATGATTCTTGATCATGGCTCCAACTTCATCATCTACCGCACCACTCCATTCTTGTTTTTCCATAGCTTCCTCATATGTTGATGGAATCACATGCTCATCAATCTTAGCTATGAACGCTTGATAATCCGAAGGCAAGAGGGCGAGAGAACATGTGGCTTGGATCGGATGAGCCACGGCTTAGTTGTTGTAGAATACTCTCTTGTCTCTCCATGTAGATGGATCGCTTCTAATTCTTTCACTTCGTCTAAGTGGTTGAGCTTCTTCGGTTACTTGTTCCCCGGTTTGATCATTGTTATCTTCTTGAGCTTCCGGTTCTTGAGTTTCTTCACGAACGCTTGTTTCCTCGTGTGGTTCCATTCCTGAACCTTTGGTATTGATAGGTGCTTTTTCTTGTATGGGATTTTCCGTTGTTTGAACTTGAGGTGTAACCTCCACTTGTGGTGAGACCGGTCCTCTAAGATGTTCTAGGAGAAATCTTATGGAGGCTCCCCGGTCCGATGGTGTTGTTAAATCCTTCAAACTTTCCGAATCTTTCTTCTCATAGTATCCTTGGTCTTCGGTGAATTTCACATCCCGGGACACATGACACTTGTTGCTAATTGGATAGTAGTACTTGTAACACTTTTGTGTATTTGAGTATCCTATTAGCATACACTTGGTGCTTTTTACATCCAACTTGGTCCTTAATTCTCCGGCAACTAAAACAAAACAAACACAACCGAAAACCCTTAGATGTTCCAAAGAAGGTCTAGTTTGATTTAGTACCTCAAATGGCGAGTGATCCTCTAGGACTTTGGTTGGCATTCTATTTATCAAATAGCATGCTGTCATGACCGCATCTCCCCAAAATCTCTTGGGAACATTCGTATGGAACATCATTGATCTTGCGGTTTCCATTAGGTGCTGATTCTTCGTTTCGGCAACACCATTTTGTTGAGGTGTGTATGGACACGAGCTTTGATGAACAATGCCGTGATTTGCCAAGTGTTCTTTGAATTTGTTGCTTGTGTATTCACCTCCATTATCCGACCTAAACACTTTGATCTTGGCATTATAATGGTTAATCACATGATTTTCAAAATTAATGAATGCATCGAACACACGATCTTTTGATGGTAAGAGGGTTACCCAAGTATATTTTGATTTTTCATCAATGAAAGTCACGAAATACTTGTTGTTATCCCTAGATAAGCATGGAGATGTCCATACATTCGAATGAACTAAGTCAAAGCATTTCTCATAGATGGTCGTAGATTTATTAAAAACATTTTTGCAATGTTTGCCCAAAAAAGAAGATTCGCAAGTTAAATGATTAAAAACAACATTTGGTAAGATAAGTTCAATGGCTCTAGCATGAGGATGTCCTAGTCTAGCATGCCAAATCGTATTATTTGGTAAATTAAAACTTGAAGCAAAAGCAAGCGATCTTGGTAGAGATTCTTAAAGATTGTATAGACCATCCTTGGCACTACCTTCTCCAATAATCTTTGCCGACTTAATATCCTGAAAATAGACATCATTAGGTCCGAATATAACATACCAATCTAGATCCTTAGTCACTTTACTAATAGATAACAAGTTGCTAGCAAATTTAGGCATATAAAAGGCTTTAGATTCTTTTCCGAATAACTTTAGATTTCCAATTCCATCAATTGGTATTTTATCACCATTTGCAATTTCTACACTACCATTAACCTTTCTAATATTCCCAAGCAAGTTCTCATTACTAATCATATGGTGTGAAGCACCCGAATCAACAATCAAATCACTATTAGATTTATGGGAAAAATAGGTGATACCGGATTCCTTGAGTGCTTTGATCAAGGCATCCATGTCGGCTCTCTTGACGTAGTCCCCAAGGTTCACCTCTTCTCCTTGCTTGAGAGTCACTGCTTGGTTGATTGCTCCAAGATTTGCACTCGGCTCGTGAGCTCTTGGCTCATAGTGATTCGGTTTTGAGTAGAATCGTCTAAGGTGTGGGTGGAGGATGTAGCATCTTGCTTTCGTATGACCGATCTTCTTGCAATGCTCACACCAAAGCTCTTGGTTTGGTCCATGGTAGTTGTTGTACCGATTGTTGTTATTGTTGTTATTGTTGTTCCTTTGTGCTCCATTCGGTGTATAAGCTCCTTTGTGAGCGGTCGGTAGCTCCCCCTTTCCTTTGAACAGCCCATGGGAACCTAGTTCCTTTTTGAATTTGAGCACATACATCGTCAAAGCTTGGGAGCTTATCGGATCGTAGGATGTGCTTGATAAGATCGTTGTAGGATGAGCTAACGGAAAGGAGGAGACCAACGACATTATCTTGCTCTCTTCTTTCACTAAGAGCCTCCGGATTCATGGTGAAATGACGGAGCATCTCTAACTTGGCTCTAAGTGCTTGATACTTCCCGAGGTGCTCGGTAAAATCTCCATCTCCTTGGCTATGCTCGTTAAGAGCTTTCTTCACTTCGAACACTCGGGTTAAGTTTGAAATGTTGCCATACACCTTCTTGAGAGTTTCCCAAAGCTCATTTGCGGTTTCACAATAAGGATAGGCTACAAGGATTGGAGTGTCAATGCTTTTTTGAAGGATGGCCAACACGGATTGATCTTCTTGAAACCATTTGGCCTCTTTTGCTTTCTTTACTTCATCGTCATCTTCTTCATCGGATGAGTCCGCCTCGGGTTCTTTTGGCACGAGGCTGAGGTCAATGTAACTCCATAGACCGCATCCACATAGAGCTGTCTTGGTGGTTCTTGACCATAATAAGTAATTTTCTCTTTAGAGAATAATCGGAAGGACAAGTGCTTTGCTTGATCCACCATTTTCCATTTTTGAATTCTTTTAGAAATGAACAAGGATTACTCAAGGATGAGAATCAAAGAAATATGACAACTTAAGAGATTTTGAAATTTGAATTTTCCGAGAACCGGGAAAAGGATGTAACCGAGAGAATTTTGATTTTAAAGATTTTCCAAAGAATTAGAACTGAGAGTTGAGAATCATAGGATCATTGCTCTGATACCATGTTAGAATTTACGGAATTAGACTTAGAGAATTAGGAGAATTAGAGATTTAGAGAGAATGAGAGATTAGGAGAATATGAACTTGATAATTAAAATTATTCAAGATGATATTACAAATGTGATTTACAATGTTTAAATAGGAGTTAGGATCATCTAAAAGAGGAAAGAGGCCGTTTGAATCAAACGGTCAAATGATTCAAACGGCTCGGATGGATAGTGACGGGCCGTCGCTATCTGACTCGATCCACGGGTCGAGGAAACGTCGCTGTCACTCGGATCCCTCGTGACATCGGGATGGATCAGTACGGGTCAATGCGGGACAGAAAGTCAACGTGCATCTTCATGTACTGATCTCGGACTTACTCGACACGTGCCTCGGTGATGCACATACTGCGGGTCGAGAGTATCTCGATCATAACTTGAGATTAGTACGCGACCCGTACCCGGTTGAAGATCTGCGCGTTTATCCGTTGACTCGATACGTAACCCGACTTCACCACTCGATGCCACTCGTCCCGCGGATCACTTTCTCTTTATATCATACCGATCCACGGGTAGCTTTCTTCGATGCCAGGTACAGACTGATTTGCGGGTAAGTCTTCTCGATGCTCGACTGTCCCGCGGTTCCATCCTCTCGATGCCAGACCGACCCGCGGTTGGTCTCCTCGATGCCAAACATTCCCGCGGGTCTGATACACACTTAACACCATTTATTTCCCTTAGGTGATTTATTCACACGACCTTTATTTATTTTGGTCAATATTTTATTGAACATCTAAAAGTTTTTGGTTGTCTTTGCTTTGTGTTAGTACCTGGTGAGCTAAGGAACAAGCTAGATGCCAAGAGTTTGAGATGCATATTCCTTGGATATTCAACCACTCAAAAGGGATATAAATGCTATGATCCGATCACAAGGAAGACGGTTGTGTCAAGGGATGTGAAATTCATTGAAGACAAAGGGTATTATGGTGTGGACGCAAAAGAAAACTTGGATGATTTGGCTACCCCGTCGGACCTTGGCTCTAACTTACGGTTCCTTCTTCAAAAGTTGGGAACTCATGAGCCAATAGACAATTTTGGTGAGACCGTTCCGACAATGCCAAGTCAAGAAGCTCAAGATACACCGAGTATCTCGGCCGAGAATCAATAAGTGGTCCAAGAGGATGTACAAGATCAAGAGAATGTTCAAGTGGGACAAGAGGAGAACCAAAAACAAGAAGAGAATCAAGTGACTCAAGCCTCGGTCGAACCGGTGCTTAGAAGGAGTACTAGAGCCAAGAAAGATCCCTGTCAATGGAAAAAGAGTAGAGTCTACTACAACTATCAAGCCGTTGCCCATCCTATTCAAGCCGTGTGTTCTCTCGCCCTTCTTCCTTCCTCCCATCGTGCCTTTCTCACCAAGATAGATGAGCATACAATTCCTACGACTTATGAGGAAGCTATGGAGGATGAAAATTGGGTAGAGGCCGTAGATGATGAAGTGGGTGCTATGGTAAAGAATCACACATGGGATGAGGCGGATTTACTGTTTGGGAAGAGAGCTGTGACATCAAAATGGGTCTTCACAATCAAGTTTCTAAGCAATGGTGATCTTGAGAGGTATAAAGCTCGGTTAGTTGCTCGAGGATTTACACAAACATATGGAGATGATTATACGGATACATTTGCACCGGTAGCTAAGCTCCATACGGTTAGAGTTGTGTTCTCTTTGGCGGTTAACTTAGATTGGGAGCTTTGGCAAATGGACGTTAAAAATGGTTTCCTACAAGGAGACCTTGAAGAAGAAGTGTATATGACGCCTCCTCCCGGACTTGAGACATCCATTGCTCCGGGGAAAGTTCTTAGGCTACGGAAAATCATATATGGTCTTAAACAATCCCCGCGAGCTTGGTATAAGAAGTTGAGTAGTACTCTCAAGGATAGGGGCTTCAAGAAGTGTGAATTGGATCACACTCTATTTACTCTACAAGGTCCAAAAAGAATGGTAGTAGTGTTGATATATGTAGGTGATATGGTAATCACCGGTGATGATAAAGAAGGAATTCAAGAAACGAAAGACTTCCTCAACTCGGTCTTTGAAATCAAGGATCTTGGGGAATTGAAGTATTTCCTTGGTATTGAAGTTTGTAGGTTCAAGAATGGGTTACACATTAGTCAAAGGAAGTACACTTTGGATTTGTTGAAAGAAACCGGGAAACTTGCGTGTAAACCGGCTAAGACCCCATTGGAGGAAGGTTACAAGGCCGATAGAAAGGGGGAGCAAGAAGATGAGTTGTATGAGGATCCCTCGAGATATAGGAGACTTGTTGGGAAATTGATCTATTTAACGCTTACACGACCGGATATATGTTTTGCGGTCAACCAAACAAGCCAACATATGAAAGAGCCAAAGATATATCATTGGCAAATGGTTGAGAGGATCCTTAGATATCTCAAGGAGAGTTCGGGACAAGGAATTTGGATGGGAAGGAATGAGAACTCCGATGTGGTAGAAGATCAACAACCGGCTATTGCACATTCATCGGAGGTAACTTGGTGACTTGGAGAACAAAGAAACAAAAGGAGGTCTCTTGTTCTAGTGCGGAAGCCGAGTATAGGGCAATGAGGAAGTTAACAAATGAGCTCACTTGGCTAAGAGGCATTCTTGCACATTTGGGAATTGAAGCTGCAAAGCCAATGATCATGCATTGTGATAATCAAGCTGCTATTCATATAGCGACGAACTCGGTATTCCATGAGAGGACGAAGCACATTGAGATTGATTGTCACAAGGTACGGGAAAAGATCGAGCAAGGATGGACTCTACCGTGTTACACTAGAAGCGAAGACCAACTAGCGGATATCTTCACAAGGCCGCAAGTCTCAAGGTTTGCAATCATCTTTACGGCGAACTTGAACTTGTGGATTTGACCCATCCATAGAAGACCCCTTGCTTGCAATCATCACACTCTTTTTCCCTTAGTAAATTTTTGTGCCACGTGGTTTTCTTTACTAAGGTTTTTAACGAGGTGATGGTTGTGAGCGTTCCAAGTTAAGCATAAATCCTTTATGTTTAACTTGAGGGGGAGTATTGACCTAAGTGCTGCATTGGTACTTAGGGAAATAAATAATATTGGGTAATTTACCTAAGTGGGATAATCGGATGGGTAAACCGCGGATCGGACGCTAAGTGATCCGCGGGACAAATCGTGTCGATGCCAGGACGATCCGCAGTACGTGGAAGCATCGATCATCAAGGATCGGGTCACGGGTCAGAAAGACATCGAGCATCAAGACGAGAGACTGATCCGCGGGAAGACAATCTGTTAGATTTTGAGTGGAGCAAACGCTCTCATAAACAAAAGATTCATCCTTTAAGAAGGAATGAATCAAAGAAAAGCCCAAGTGAGCAAAGAGAGATTTAGAACAGATTTGAGAAAGAGATTTGAGAGAGATTAAGAGATATTAGGAGAGATTAAACATAAATGGGTTTGATTCAAATGAATCTCACCCTAAACACCATAAACTCCTAATATCTACATTTGGAATACTATGAAATGAACAAAGGAAAAGAGAGATGAAGAACTCTGGTTTTTTTTCTTATTCAATAATGAGTTTTTGATTACAAGGAGGAGATTACATATTTATAGAGAGAAAGTGAAATATGAACGTTGGAATCATTAGGATCAGATTTGCTTTATGTCATCATAAAGCATAAAGCAACTCTTGGATTCTAGCACAAAATAATCTTATCCTCTCTTTTTGAGTCAGATCATGGTCCCCCCTTATCCTTAGCCAAACGGTCACATTAATCTGAATCCGGGACCATATGATTAAGGCGCGCCCATGTACTGATCCGCACCATCACTCGTACCGCGCCTCGGGAGATTACGTACCGCGGGTCGAGTGTGAACCGTCCCGCGTCTCGAGCATCTGAGTATCCCCCGTTCTCAAACGTTCCTCGTGCGGCCTTACTCGTTCCTCATGCGGACTCACTCAATCTACACCGGAACACACTAGACCGGAACTTACTATGTTTGGGACACTTTTTCCCAAAGTTACCCGAACATCATTTCACCTTGGGTAACTTCTTTATTTCACTTTAATAACTTAAGGAAAGATTAATCCTTAAGTACTCTCCTTGATTAACACTCCCCCTCAAGTCCAAACACAACAAAGTGAAGTGTGGACTTGGAGATACAAGGAGAGGCCTCATTAAAACCTTAGTAGATAAAACCCAATGGGATAAAACTCTACTAAGGAAAAAGAGTACCAACTCAATGATCTAGGGGAATTCAATCAAGGTCTTGATCTTTTTTGTGAGCTTTGGTCCTCGGCTTTTCTTCTCTTGCCTCGGCCTTGCTCTTCTCTTCATGCTTCCTCTCTAATACTCCCCCTCAAGCTTAGTCGGCGTGAACACAAAGGCTAAGCTTGAAAACCGGCTATCTTGCACCACCTCTTGAATCACTCGGCCTTGATGCTTCTTCAAGGACTCACGGCCAACTTCAATCTTCTCCCCCTTAAACCTTAAACAAGATTCAAACAAGAGAAAGCTTAAAGTATACACCATTGAATCATATCATAAGCTAGCAATCAATGAACTAAATGATCTATAGTTGAAAGATTGAAAAGGGTAAGAGTTTAGAGAGTAGCCTTTTTATTTGATGGTGTGGTTGATCGTTTGATCTTCACCTTCATCCCACACCTCACTAAGCGTTTGGATCTTCATGATCCTTTTTGGTGGAGCTTTTGGTTCCTTGTGCCCAATTCAAGAGCCATACAACCTCGTGAGTCTCCTCCATTCACGCAAACTTTGATGATCTAATATAACCCTCCTTGAATTGTCCAGCTTGAAGTTAAAAGGGAACTGAAACTTGTAGGGACGGAACACGTGAAGAACATGAATGGGAGATGGATCGAATGGCTTTACGTAGAGGCTGCGGATTTCCTCAAGTAAACCAGGGTGATAACTCTGATATTACACACAGAGAAATTGATTTTGTTTTCTAGATATGACACATTAGTAAACAGAGATCTAAGTTCAAAAGGATTTGATAAAAAAGAAAATAAATAAGTCTTACAATCTGATTCAAAGGGGAATTATAAAGAGCCAAAAAAGAGAGAAACAAAAGCTCAAACATGCAGAGCCTAGAAAAACACAGAAACATTAAATAAAACAGTTGGAGAGCCAACTTATGTTCCTCCTTTGGACTAAAAACAAAAATCTCATGTTGGACTTGAGATTGGCTTTAATTTTAACACTTGGGCAATTGTGAAGTGCTGGGAATACCTCATTAAAAACCTTGTTAAGAAAACCCATTGGGACAAAACTTGACAAGGGAAAAAGAGTATAAACCCAACACTTTTCCCAAATGTTAAAACTATATAACTTGAATCAAAACCAAAGTGTTTTGACAAGTTATACCTTCCGGTTTGGTGTCTTGGTCGTTTGGCTTCAATGTCTGATTGAGAAGTCCTCCAATAGCTTGATTGAATAGCTTAGTCTTTGATCTAGTCATTGGACCAGTAGGCACGATCAAAGCTTCTTCTCCTCCTAGCTCAGGTTTTAGCTGCTCCTCAGGTTCTAGCTGCTCGATAGACTCATTTCCATGCTCCAGATCTGCTTCAAGCTGCTCCATAGACTCCTTTCCATGCTCCAAGCTCCATGACTTGTCCAGTATAATCTCATCTGCAATAAATGGTACCAAGTCAGAAACATTGAAACTAGAGCTTACATTATACTTACCTTGGAGATCCAGCTGATAAGCATTGTCGCTTATTTCTCCTGGTGAATGTGAAAGGACCATCAATCCTTGGCATTAGCTTAGACTTCCTTTCAGCAGGAAAACGTTCCTTCCTCAAATGAACCCATACTTGGCCGCCAACTTCAAAGATCATGCCACGCCTGCCTTTGTTTGCTTGTTTGACATACTGCTTGGTCTTCTCTTCTATGTTCTACTTGGCTTTCTCATGAATCTGTTTCACCAAATCAGCTTTCTTTTTCCCATCTATGCTAGCTTTTTCACTCAAAGGGCATTAGATCCAAAGGTGATAATGGGTTAAAGCCATAAACAATCTGAAATGGAGAAAACTTAGAAGCAGAATGCATAGCATGATTATATGCAAATTCTATATGAGGCAAGCAATCTTCCCAAGTTTTCAGGTTCTTTTTAATCAAAGCACGCAATAGAGTTCCCAAAGTTCGATTAACAACTTCTGTTTGCCCATCAGTTTGGGGATGACAAGTGGTGGAAAATAACAGTTTAGTTTCTAGCTTAGACCACAATGTTTTCCAGAAATAGCTAAGGAACTTGGTATCTCTATCAGAAACAATGGTTCTAAGCATGCCATGTAAATGGATGATTTCTTTAAAGAACAAGTCTGCTACATGAGATGCATTATCAGTTTTATGACAAGCAATGAAATGTGCCATCTTCGAGAACCTATCAACTACCACGAAAATAGAGTCTTTTCCAGTCCTAGTTCTAGGCAATCCAAGCACAAAGTCTATAGATATGTCAGTCCAGGGATGAGAAGGAATAGGTAGAGGAGTGTACAAACCATGAGGCTGAACCTTATACTTAGCTTATTTACATGTTGCACACCTGCCACAGATTCTCTCCACATCTCTTTTAATGTGAGGCCAATAGAAGTGATCCTGCATCACATTGAGTGTTTTAGCAATACCAAAGTGCCCCATCAAGCCTCCACCGTGAGCTTCCCTGATGAACAAGTCTCTAACAGAACAGTTAGGCACACACAAGCGATTATCAAAGAAAAGAAAACCATCTTGCCTAAAGTAATGTCCTGAAGCAAACTTTTCACAAGACTTATAAACCTCTTTAAAATCAGAATCTGTCTCATATAAATGCTTAAGTTGTTCAAAACCCAATAGTTTGGCATCAAGAGTAGAGATTAAAGCATACCTGCGAGACAATGCATCGGCAACTACATTGTCCTTACCTTGTTTATACTTGATGACATAGGGAAATGTTTCTATGAATTCAACCCACCTGGCATGTCTCTTGTTGAGTTTTTGCTGACCTTTGAGATGCTTAAGGGACTCATGATCAGTGTGTATAACAAACTCCTTAGGCCAGAGATAGTGTTGCCACGTTTGTAATGCTCTAACCAAAGCATATAGCTCCTTTGTCATAAGTGGGGTAGTTTAGCATTGCTCCTCCAAGCTTCTCACTGAAAAATGCCATGGGCTTCTTATCATGCATCAAAACAGCTCCAATGCCTATACCAGAGGTATCACATTCTATCTCAAAAAATTTAAGAAAATCTGGTAAAGTAAGAACAGAGACATGAGTAAGCTTCTCTTTAAGGGATTGGAATGCATCTTCTTGTGCTTGTTCCCACTTAAAACCCACGTCCTTCTTTATAACCTCAGTGAGGGGAGCTGCCAGCGTGCTAAAGTCCTTCACAAACCTCCTGTAAAACCCAGCAAGGCTGATGTGATCGTGACAAGCTCAGAGGAGGAAGAGCCGGAGGTAGTTGGAAGGATCACTCGTTCCAGAGCTAGAGAGATGGCTAAGGAAGCTCACGCCCTCATTGCCGCGGATGACGTCAATCAACTGGAGGCTAAAGCTCACATCTTCAACATCTATATCCTGAAGAACGAAGAACCCGGTAACAATCACTAAGTAACTTAGGTGATGATTATGTACTCTTTTCCTTGGTGAGGATTTTGGTAGGAAGGAGGTTCTTCTCCAAGGTTTTTAACGAGGCAGAATCATTGCTACGTCGAGTTACTTAGGAGTTGCTGCCAATGGGTAATAATGTGCAAGTTATATCGATTATGCACTAGTTTAGTAGAGGCGCACCATTTAGGTCCATTTGGAAGGGACGCCTCGTTGTTTTATTTTCAGTTTAAACGTCTCGTAGTTTTATTTAAGACTTCTTGTTGTTTTGGGCGTGTGCCCTAATTTCCTTTGTGTCGTGACTATAAGTACTAGAGACATGGCTCTTTTGTACAGCACCTTGGATTTTAACGTGAAAGAAAACAGCAAAGTTTGCTCTTGATTCCTTGATCCAAAAAGTTCATTGAATTCGATTTTCTTACAAGTCTACACTTACAAGAAAAGCTTCTATCAATCATCAGTCATCATCATCCTCTCAATCGATTCCATCTCCATCTCTTATCATCGTTGCTGCCATCCTTGAAACTTCATCATCACGCCATCATTCCCTTTCATAATCGCTTCATCTCAGTCTTTCCTTTGGATTTGATCACCTAGGATCTCATCACGTGGTATCAGAGCCAACTCTGAACCAAAGGCTGAGAAATCTCTAACCCTAAATCGCCATATTTGATTTGATTTTGTTGTTTCTGAATTCGTTGCATAAGACCTAGTCGAATTGAGAGTGTTGTTGCTTGCATCGATCTGGATTTGTTTTGCTGCATCATTGTTGTGTCGTTTAGGTCTCGCTTAGGTTTGATCGCTTGTGTCTTAAGGATTGATTGTTGAGTCGTAGTCTTTTATTGTTTGAATTGTTCTTTCGTTAGTCTTTAATCTGTTTTGTTCGTGTTATACAATCTGCTGCTTGTTGTTCTCTTTTAGATTTGCTAGGGTTCTGGATTTTGCTAGAACACGTTCTAGCTTCGTCAATTTCGCTACTGCCTTGCGTGATCATTGCTATTTGTGTTAGTTATTGCAGTACTTGTGATTGATCATTGTTAATTTTAGCTAGCTCATCTCCTGCTTGTTAATGTTTTCCATGATTTTTGCTTTGTGATCTCATTTAGAGTAAGTTACTGCGAGTTTTTGGTAATTTGTTTCAGGTATCATGGAGCTTTCGGCTGAGACCATGGCAGCTCTCAACAAAGCAATGGCTGAACAAATTAAAGAATCAAATCAAGTCATTACAACGCAGCTCACACAGCAGATTGAACAGCTTAATGAAAAGTTTGAAACCCAGATTAGTGGTCTTCTGAAAGATATTAGTGCAAGCGGAGAAGAGTCTTCACATACTCCAACTCCCTCTGAACTATCCGCATTACTAAGGGTAAAGGACATGTGGGAGCATCTTCCCAAAGGTCTAGACGCGATCCAACACCTCCTAAAGTCAGTCCTAAAGCCAAGACAAACCGCAGTCAGATTGGGGGCAGAGAGACTATGTTTAATCAGAGGAAACAAGATGGTTCAAGAGTTGAAAGGCAACAAGGACGCCAACACCGCAGAGAGGAATACATAGCTGGTCAGCGAGTCTTCATGGAATCAGATCCAGAATACTATGAGGAGGAAGAAGCTTCTGACTATAGCCAGGAACCGTGAGAAGAGACAGAAACAGAGGCAATGGCAGAGACTATGATCCTTTGAGACAACAGCTGAGTCATATAAGAATCCAGTATCCTCCTTTCCATGGAAATAATGATCCCAAAGCTTATCTAGACTGGGAAAGGAAGATGGAGTCTAACTTTCTGGTCCAAGGTACTTACGAGCTCAACAAGGTGAAGATTGCAGTTTCAGAATTCCATGGGTATGCACTGCTATGGTGGGAGTAATTGGGAATCACCAGAAACCGCCTCAGAGAACCTCCCATTACTACTTGGAACCAACTTGTTATGCAGCTGAGGAAGAGGTTTGTTCCAGCTCATCATCAGCGAGAGATACTCAGCAAGCTTAGGCGCCTCATCCAAGGTACGAAATCTGTTAGAGATTACTATCAGGAATTGGAAACTTTGCTCATTCGTGCAGATTTAAGAGAAGGAGAAGAGATGGTTATGTCAAGATTTCTTGGAGGACTTAACCGAGAAATTCAAGACAAGGTAGAGCTTCAGGATTTCGCAGACATACAAGAGATGGTGCATAAGGCTGAATTGGTTGAATCTCAAGTCAAGAGGCGAATCATCAAGCCTACATTCACGCCTAGTGTGACAAAGCCTAAGGAGGTCAACAAACCAGCCTACTCAAGAGACATCAAACCGACTTCTACTGGGGTTAAAGAAGAAGTTAAAGCCGAATTAAAACCAAGAAGTGGTAACTCCAACAGCAACGTAAGGTGCTTCAAATGTCAAGGAATGGGACATTACTCTCGAGACTGCCCAAACAAGAAGGTGTTTCTGTTACAAGAGGGAGGAGAGATTGTTCCTCAGGAGGATTCAGAGATTGAATCAGACTTAGAAGAAGAAGAAGAGGCTGCTGCCGTGGGTGAGATGCTAGTTGCAAGAAGGACTTTGAGTGTTCAGAACCAACCGGAAGAGAAGTGTCAGCGAGAGAACCTGTTTCGTACACGGTGCTTCATCAAAGAGAAGGTCTGTAGCTTGATCATAGATGGTGGGAGTTGTACTAATGCTGCAAGTGAAGAGATGGTCAAGAAACTTCAGCTCAAGACCATTCCTCATCCCAGACCGTACAAGTTACAATGGCTGAATGAATGTGGAGCTTTAACCGTATCTCAGCAGGTTCTAGTATCGTTATCTATTGGAAAATATGCAGATGAGGTATTGTGTGATGTAATTCCTATGGGGTCAAGTCATGTGTTGTTGGGAAGGCCTTGGCAATCAGATCGCAAAGTCATTCATGACGGCTACACCAACAAGCACTCCTTTGAGTTCAAGGGCCGAAAGATCACACTCTTACCACTCACGCCTACTGAGATTTACCAAGATCAGATTCAAGTGAAACTCAAGGAGAAGGAGAAAATCGCCAACAGCCTCTACATAAACCACAGTGAATTTTCTAAACTCTTTGATCCTGAAATGACTACTTTTATGTTTGTATACAAGGAATCCCTTGTTAGTACTAACCCTTCACAGGAGCTTCCTAGTGCTATGACTGAGATTTTGCAGGAATACAAGCACATTTTTCCAGAAGAAATTCCACCAGGATTACCTCCAATTCGTGGAATAGAGCATCAGATTGATTTGGTACCAGGATCAACCTTGCCTAACAGACCAGCATATCGAACCAACCCTGTAGAGACTAAGGAGCTGCAGAAACAAGTGGAAGAGCTGATGAGCAAAGGGCATATCCGAGAAAGCATGAGTCCATGTGCGGTTCCAGTTCTGCTAGTGCCAAAGAAAGATGGGTCCTGGAGGATGTGTGTTGACTGCCGAGCTATCAACAACATCACTGTGAAGTATAGGCATCCGATTCCAAGACTAGATGATATGCTGGACGAGCTTTGTGGATCGACAATCTTCTCCAAGATAGACTTGAAGAGTGGGTATCATCAGATCAGAATGAAAGAAGGAGATGAGTGGAAGACAACATTCAAGACAAAGAAAGGACTCTACGAGTGGCTAGTCATGCCCTTTGGTCTTACCAACGCACCAAGCACCTTCATGAGACTGATGAATCACGCATTGAGACCTTTCATTGGCGTGTTTGTAGTAGTCTACTTCGATGATATCCTCATCTATAGTAAAGGCTTGGAGGAACATCTGGACCATATCAGATCGGTTCTAGATGTTCTTCGCTCTCAATCTCTCTTTGCTAATTTCTCTAAATGTTCATTCTGCACTAATGAGATTGTCTTCCTAGGCTTTGTAGTAAGTGCAAAAGGAGTTAAAGTAGATGAAGAGAAGATAAAGGCTATCAAGGAGTGGCCAACACCTAAGAGTATTGGAGAAGTCCGAAGCTTTCATGGCTTAGCAGGATTCTACAGGCGCTTTGTTCGCGATTTCAGTTCTATAGCCGCGCCATTGACCGAAGTTATCAAGAAGAATGTTGGATTTCAATGGGGAGAAGCACAAGAGCAGGCTTTTACAGCCCTTAAAGAGAAGCTTATCAATTCTCCCTTACTTGTACTTCCTGATTTTACTAAGACTTTTGAAATTGAATGCGATGCTTCTGGAGTAGGTATTGGTGCAGTTCTTATGCAGGATAAGAAACCCGTCGCATATTTCAGTGAGAAGTTAGGAGGATCAATGCTGAATTATCCAACCTATGACAAGGAGTTGTATGCTTTAGTGAGAGCGCTTCAAACATGGCAGCATTACTTATGGTCTAAGGAGTTCGTGATTCACACAGATCATGAGTCTCTGAAGCATCTCAAGGGACAACAGAAACTTAACAAAAGGCATGGGCGATGGATGGAGTTCATTGAGACATTTCCATACGTTGTTAAGTATAAGAAAGGTAAGGATAATGTCGTTGCCGACGCATTATCCAGGAGGTACACTCTCATTACTACTTTGACTTCGAAATTAATCGGATTTGAACACATTTTAGATCTTTATGAATCTGATTCTGATTTTTCTGAGACTTATGCGAAGTGTCACAAGTTTGCTTTTGAGAAATTTTATAGGCAGGATGGATACTTGTTCTTCAATAATCGCTTGTGAATTCCTCGAGGGTCCATCCGAGAGTTATTAGTCAGAGAAGCTCATGCAGGAGGACTTGCTGGTCATTTTGGCGTCACCAAGACCCTGCTTGATCTTCAGGGACATTTCTATTGGCCTAGCATGAAGAAGGACGTTGAAAAGGTTTGTTCAAGGTGTGCTGTTTGTAAACAAGCTAAGAGTAAGGTGCAACCTCACGGTTTGTATACTCCCTTACCTATACCGTCTCATCCTTGGACAGACATTTCGATGGATTTCGTTATTGGCTTACCTCGAACCAAGAATGGTCGAGATTCTATCTTTGTTGTTGTTGACAGGTTTAGCAAGATGGCTCATTTCATAGCTAGTCATAAAACTGATGACGCTGTCCAAGTAGCAGATTTGTTCTTCAAAGAGGTGGTGAGACTTCATGGGATGCCTCAAGTGATAGTCTCTGATCGCGACACCAAGTTTTTGAGTCACTTCTGGCATACGCTCTGGGCTAAGTTGGGAACCAAGCTAGCGTTCTCAACGACTTGTCACCCACAAACCGATGGTCAAACCGAGGTGGTGAATAGGTCGCTATCAACTCTATTGAGGACGATGGTGAAAAGCAATCTGAAGTCTTGGGAAGCATGTCTACCTCATATCGAGTTTGCTTACAATCACGCTAAGTATTCTTCTACTCTTTTCTCCCCTTTTGAAATTGTTTATGGGTTTAATCCCTCTTCTCCACTAGACTTGATCTCTTTGCCTTTGAAAGAAGGGGTTAGTTTGGATGGCAGGAAAAAGGCTGAACAGGTGCGCAAGATTCATGAGAAAGCTAAGGAGAACATCGAAAGGAGAACCAAGCAATATGAGCGCTACGCCAACAAAGGAAGAAAGGAGCTGATTTTCGAAGAAGGAGATCTGGTGTGGATCCATCTGAGGAAGGATCGATTTCCAGCTAAACGCAAGAATAAGCTAATGCCCAGAGTTGATGGACCATTCGAAGTCATCAAGAGGATCAATAACAATGCTTACCGAATCGATCTCAAAGGGAAGTATAATGTTTCTGATGCTTTTAATGTTTCTGACTTGCTTCCTTATGTTGCAGATTCAGATTTGAGGACAAATCCTTTTCAAGAGGGAGAGGATGATGTGATCGTGACAAGCTCAGAGGAGGAAGAGCCGGAGGTAGTTGGAAGGATCACTCGTTCCAGAGCTAGAGAGATGGCTAAGGAAGCTCACGCCCTCATTGCCGCGGAAGACGTCAATCAACTGGAGGCTAAAGCTCACATCTTCAACATCTATATCCTGAAGAACGAAGAACCCGTTAACAATCACTAAGTAACTTAGGGGATGATTCTGTACTCTTTTCCTTGGTGAGGATTTTGGTAGGAAGGAGGTTCTTCTCCAAGGTTTTTAACGAGGCAGAATCATTGCTACGTCGAGTTACTTAGGAGTTGCTGCCAATGGGTAATAATGTGCAAGTTATATCGATTATGCACTAGTTTAGTAGAGGCGCACCATTTAGGTCCATTTGGAAGGGACGCCTCGTTGTTTTATTTTCAGTTTAAACGTCTCGTAGTTTTATTTAAGACTTCTTGTTGTTTTGGGCGTGTGCCCTAATTTCCTTTGTGCCGTGACTATAAGTACTAGAGACATGGCTCTTTTGTACAGCAGCTTGGATTTTAACGTGAAAGAAAACAGCAAAGTTTGCTCTTGATTCCTTGACCCAAAAAGTTCATTGAATTCGATTTTCTTACAAGTCTACACTTACAAGAAAATCTTCTATCAATCATCAGTCATCATCATCCTCTCAATCGATTCCATCTCCATCTCTTATCATCGTTGCTGCCATCCTTGAAACTTCATCATCACGCCATCATTCCCTTTCATAATCGCTTCATCTCAGTCTTTCCTTTGGAGTTGATCACCTAGGATCTCATCAAAGGCCATGGAAACTCTCACCTCGCCTACTGTCTTTGGACTTGGCCATTCGCTGATTGCTTTAACTTTTTCTTCATCCACTTTAACTCCATCTGCACTTACAACAAAGCCTAGAAACACAAGGTTATATGTGCAGAATGTGCATTTCTTAAGATTAGCATAAAGCTTTTCCTTTTTTTTTTTTTTTTCCTTTCTAAGCACAGTTAAAACAGAATGCAAATGCTCAACATGCTCATTTAGGCTTTTACGCCTATGAATGCTCTAAGAACATGATTCATTAGTCTCATGAAAGTACTAGGTGCATTTGTTAGCCCAAATCGCATAACTAACCATTCATACAGCCCATGCTTAGTTTTAAAGGCTGTCTTCCACTCATCACATTCTTTCATTCTAATCTGGTGGTATCCACTTTTTAAATCAATCTTAGAAAAGATGCAGGAACCATGTAATTCATCAAGCATGTCATCTAATCTAGGTATAGGATGTCGATACTTCACCGTGATATTATTGATGGCTCTGCAATCCACACACATGCGCCAGCTACCATCCTTCTTAGGCACAAGCAGAACATGTACAACGCAAGGACTCATGCTTTCTCTGATATGTCCCTTCTCCATTAGTTCTTCTACTTGTTTCTGCAGCTCTTTTGTTTCCACAGGATTAGTTCTATATGCTGGACGGTTTGGAAGAGAAGCTCCTGGGACAAAATCAATTTGATGTTCAATGCCTCTTATTGGTGTCAATCCCACTGGATTATCTTCAGGGAACACGTCCTTATAGTCCTGCAAAAGAGAGATCATCTCACTCGGCAGCTCCGGTGCAAGGTCAGTTAAGCTCATAAGAGCTTCCTTATACACAAACAACAACATAGGTTGTTTAGAAAACAATGCTTTCTTAACTTCATTAGCTTTCATAAAGAAATTGGGTTGTTTGATTAACATGGATTCCTTACGATTTGGATGGATTTGATCTTCATAAACTTCTTGGGGAGTCATAGGGATTAGAATTGTCTTTCTGCCTTTGAACTCAAAAGAATGACGATTCGTGAATCCGTCATGGATTACTCTCCTATCTGATTGCCATGGTCTCCCAGGAAGAATGTGTCCAGCTTCCATTGGTAACACATCACACAAGACCTCATCCTCATATTTCCCAATTGCTAAAGGCACCACTACCTGGCTCTTGACCTTCATTTCTCCTTCGTTGTTGAGCCACTAAAGTTTATACAGTTTAGGATGCTTCTGTTCCTTTAAACCAAGCTTTTTGACCATTGATTCACTTGCCACATTAGTGCAGCTTCGTCCATCTATGATAAGACTGCATACTCTGCCTTGAACGTGACATCTTGTATGGAACAAGTTCTCTCTTTGTTCTTGTTCTTCTTTCTGAATTTGAATGCTTAAAGATCTTCTAGTTACCAAGAGTTCTCCTTTAGCTGGTCTTTCTTCATACTCATCAGGGGATGAGATCACTTCTGGTTTTTCTTCTTCGGATTCAAATTCTCCATTATCAAGCAGAATCATAACCTTCTTGTTAATGCATTCATTGGCATAATGCCCTCTGCCTTGACACTTGAAACACTTTACATCACAAGTTCTCGATGCATCAGCAACAGTTGTGCCTTTGAAATCTTGAACTGCAGTAAATGGCTTGTTCTCTTCTTTGGAATTCGCAGGCTGCTTGATTTCTCTTGAATAACTTGGTTTCTCCTCTCTGTGAAAACTAGACTTGCTAGCATTTGCTCCTGGATTATAACTAGATCTTGAGAAACCTTTCCTCTTTACCTGCTGCTCAAACAGAATGGCCTTGTGCAACATTTCTTCTATATCCATATAATGCTGAGTCTCCAATCTGTCTTGAATTTCTCTATTTAAACCTCCCAGAAACCTAGACATTGTGGCTTCTCCATCTTCAGCAATGTCAGCACGCAACATCAATGTCTCCATTTCTTGAAAATATTCTTCAACAGAACGGCTTCCTTGAGTGAGTCTTCTCAGTCTTAGATGTAACTCCCGGTGGTAATGACTAGGAACGAATCTTTTTCTCATAATCCTCTTCATTTCTGTCCAAGTCTCCACTGGATACTCTTGATTTCTCCTTCTTGAAGTGACTAACTGATCCCACCAGCTGAGAGCATAGTCATAAAACTCAGTAGCAGCAACTCTAACTCTATTGATTTCTGTGTAGTGCTGAACGTTGAATACCAGCTCAATCTTCTTCTCCCATTCCAGGTATGTATCAGGATCATTCTTCCCATGGAATGGAGGAATTTTAAGCTTTAATCCTCCCAGATTATCTTGCAAACGTTCTCTGCCTTCTCTGCCAAGCCTATTGCGCCTTCTTTGACTGTTTAGAGATGAATTACTTATGTTTTTGTAGTAGTTATCAGTGTTATCTCCTCTTGTTTCTGCAGGCTGTTCACGATTTCTTCTTGGTTCTCTTTTCCTTTCTCTCTGTGGAGACCTCTCCTCTCTTCTCCTAGGCTCATCACGTCTCTGCCCTTGGTTTGCATTTTGTTGAAACTCATCCCTAAGAGAATCCATTCCAGCTGCCAACATCTTTTTCATTTCAGCAGTTAGAGCTTGAAATAACAGTTTATTACCCTTGGTGTTGCTAGCTTTTTCTTCTTCTTCGTGATCACTCTCTGACACCATCCTGTAACCACAACAAAAACGAAATCACCAGTACTTTGTTTCAAATATAATGATAGAAATCAACAGATCTAAAACAGAATTTAAAGAGTCAGATTTAAACAACTTAGATCTACCAGTTTTCAGATTTGTTTTCAAACATAATAGAAAGAGTCTAGATATCAATAGATCTATCTATATCAAAACTTCAACCACAAATCTCAAACTAATAAGATCAAAACAAAATTGAAGATGAACAGACATAAAAGCAGAAAGAAAACTTAACTTGCAGGCTGGTTTGCTCTGATACCACTTAATATAACCCTCCTTGAATCGTCCAGCTTGAAGTTAAAAGGGAACTGAAACTTGTAGGGATGGAACACGTGAAGAACAGGAATGGGAGATGGATCGAATGGCTTTACATAGAGGCTGCGGATTTCCTCAAGTAAACCAGGGTGATAACTCTGATATTACACACAGAGAAATCGATTTTGTTTGCTAGATATGACATGTTGGAATTTAGAGAATATACATTGTGTTTGAACTTGTTTAGAGATAAAATGTACAGAGAAAAGAGATAGAACAATATGAGTCTTTTTACTCAAATTTTCATTAAATTCATGGTAATCTTTACAATGAGTGCAACAAGCTATAAATAGAAGAAATAAGGTCAATATGACCGTTGGGAATTAGATCAAATGGAAGGAGGGATTGAATCCCAAAGTGTGAAAGTGACTTGTCCATTGTTGAGCAATCTGGCCGTGGTGTCGAGCGACGCTACTTGGGGTGTCGCTCGACACGCCTCTCCAACGGTCGGATTCGCAACGGTCGAATGGGAGCAACTTCGGGTTGCTATCTCTCGATGCGCGCAACGAGAGTCTCGGAGCGCAACGATGGTGTCGAGCGACACCATTGGGAAGTGTCGCTCGACACACTCGTTACGGGAGTGTTCCATCGATGCGCGAAGCTCTCCGACCCGTGAGTGTCTTCCCGTTCGATGCGCGCCATGCGGGACAGCCTTGTCGAGCGACACCACTCCTTGGTGTCGCTCGACACCTCGTTATGTTTCCTTTGTTACAAGAACCCTTCTCTCGATCGCGTCTTTGTCTCGATGCCGTAGTACCGTGGGTCGAGGATCCATCCGTCCTGCGCCTCGGGAACACGTACTGCGGGTCGAGTGTGTCGAGCAACACAACTCCTTGGTGTCGCTCGACACCTTTGATCCGCAATACCAATCTTCCGGCTTCACTTACTAATGATGCGCCCAACTTCCTCTCTTCTTGGTGGTACTAGGCCGCCTCATTCTTGTATCGGAAGGCGTCGCTTGCGCTTGTCTTGCTCCACGCTTGCGCCTTGCTTTCCTTTGACCCGGATGGATCTTCCTCAGCCAAGGTCTCGATGTTCCGAGCCTTGGTCTTGACACTCCAAGCCTTGGCCTTGATGGTCCAAGTCTTGGTCTTCTCAGTTCCGCCTTCTTGAGATCGGACCGTTCTTCATTCGTACTTAAGCAATCTTTGGTTGATGATCCTTAAGCACTCATCTTGCTCAATACTCCCCCTCAAGTTCATACACAACAAAATGAAGTGTGAACTTGGAGAATCAAGATGATGGTCTCATTAAAACCTTAGTAGGGAAAACCCTTTGGGACAAAACCTCTACTAAGGGAAAAGAGTGTCAATCACAATGATGAGGGGACTTGAACAAGGAACTCGATTCTTCTTTGTGGATCCAAGCCATTTCTCGGCTTTGATCCATCATCTTCGAGCTTTGCCTCGGCCGGCCTTTGATTGTCCGTCCTCGGTCTTGCGTTCATCTTTGAGCTTCGGCCTCAACTTATCGATGATAGCTTTAGCCTTGCTCCTTGATTCTTTACTCCCCCTCAAGCTTAGTCGGTGTGAACACAAAGGCTAAGCTTGAACACCAGCGATCTTGCACCACCTCTTGAACACTCGGCCTTGATGCTCCTTCAAGGACTCACGGCCAACTTCAATCTTCTCCCCTTTAAACCTTAGAGAGTAGCCTTTTATTTTGACGAGAAGGGCACTTGTCTCCATGCTTGTGAGCTGATTCAACACCTTCCACCAGTCGTTCCTCTCCACTTCTTTTGCGGCGGCTGTTCTTGGTGGTCATTCCACCAGTCTTTCCTCTCCGCTTCTTGTGGCGGCTGTTCTTGGTGGCCATTGGTTCTAATCTCCAAACATGTGCAACACCTTCTCCATTCACTTCAACCCTTTTGGTTGTGACTTCGGATTCTTTGATCCTCTTGCATTTAAGCCCCTTTCTTTGCATCTAATCCCTCTCCTTTTAAAAATCCTAAAGAGGAAAATCAGAGTTTGTGTGAGTGGGAAGTATAATTTAGATAACAAATAAGTTGCTAGAAATGAACAATTAAACTATTTCGGATTTTAACATATAATCACAAGTAATTCTCAATCCTAAATCAGGATACTATCAATTCCAAATGTAAACATAATGAAAATGATGATAAGATTTAGAAATAGCCTGATTTGGATGAGCTTTGCCGAATGTTTGATGCTCCATTCGGTTGATTTACGAGCTATCACCAAACTATCCGGTTTGGTGCCACTTGTAAAATATCCAAGCTCCTTCTTTTGCACCACGAACCCACTGTACTTCTTCCTTATAGGGTCTAGTTGGTGTCACCAAAGTAGTTTTCCATTTGCCTTGGCCAATTTTCCATCCAAGCCATTTTCCCAAAGTCTGTCCAGAAACAGTCTGGACATCTTCTGGTATTTAGGCTGTTACAGCTTCTGTAGAGCTCGGAATGATGCAAAATTTTCTCCCCCTGAAACTAGACAGGTTCCTCTAACGTTTTTATGTTGGGAGTTTTGCCTTGAAAAGCTTCAATTTTTCACGCATGCCTCTTCAAGGCAGATTCGCGGTTCTACACCAGTCTTGAGACTTTGGCTTTGTAGCCTTTGTTGTTTACCGAATTGCTTCGGAACCACTTGAAGAATTTTCTCCACTCTTCTCTTGACCTTTCCATGATCAGACTTTAATTTTCCCGAGCTTATTTCTTGAGTTTAAAATTATTGCAATGAACCGGGTGAACTCGTCGCTTAGGTGAAACCGGATGCACTCCACATGAAGCTTCCTCTTCTCCGATGAACCGCCTTCTCTAGAGATTTTTGCTTAGTAGCTTAGGTCAGCCTCTCCAAGGTTGCTCCTATGTCTTGTCATAGGTTGGTAATGCTCCTTTTTGGTAACACCAATTCGGAATTTTCCACCCCGGCTTGTTTTGAGGATTTGGAGTGGCTCGTCGATTAGTGAGCTACAAGTTCGGATTTTCCCTTTCGGGCTCGTCGATTATGTAGCCAACAGTTCGGATTTTCCCTTCCAAAGCCTCCTTGCTTCTTGCCTCTTATTCTTCTCGGTATTGAATTACTTTTATGCCATCTTCCTTCTTTGATGCTCTCATGGTCTCCTCATCACTTTTCTTTTATTTGCACGGTTTGGAGACATGGAATTTCAATTCCTTTGATTGATCTTCTCCCCCGTACACACAACTCAACTGATTTCCGGTTGTTCCTTTAGAATCACTCTTGAAATTCCAAATCTCTTCCCAACCTTCCTTAATGCCAAGCCCAATACCTCCGAAGCATTTCAATCTCTTATTAGCTCTCGGAAAGCCTAAAAACATTGGCTTGATCAACCCTTCTTCATCATTCACGGCTCTTTTGGCGGCATTTTTGAATGACTTCAAGATTGACCTTCAAAGACTAGTTGCTTCTTCTTGGATTTCTTGAGTTTCAATTTCACCTTGCATTAACACAATAAACGAATTGGATCAGTCATATTCAAATATTTAAGTTTAAAATCATAAACCGAAATTAACCGAAATTAAGCTATTGATTTTAACTATAGTTAATTCGGTTTTATCAACTCAATTTCATCATGATTTTAAACTTTCCATCTTCAATTCGTTTATAGGTTTCAATTTGCAAGCATATCATTTTTCAAGAAATTAAACTTTCTTTAACCAACCGGTTTTACACTAAACCGGATTTCCAAGATTCAAAATTCAAATAAAATCAAAGAGAAGGAAAAATTTAGAAACTCCCTCTTTCTTCCAATTTGGATTGGAAGTATGAACACCATGGAAGCTTGTAGCTTCTTGAAGAGTTTTGTAACATCTTGTGTGGTTTCCTTTGAACCACAAAATCATCAATTCCTTGATGAATAATCTTGGGCTTGGATTCAACGTGATTTTAAATGCTCTATTGGCATCCCACGGTTCTCTCCCATAAAACTTAGGATTGGATTCATCATGATTTTAAATGCTAAATTCTTAGCATCCCATGGATCTCTTCCTTCCAAAATGTAAAACACAAGGGACTTTTGGATTCATAGTGATTTTAAATGCACAAAGGCATCCCACGGACCACTTCCCACTTGTGCTACACAACAACTTCAAAGATAGTAACCAAAGTTTTAGTAACCGAGAGATTGAGAGATTTAGTAACCAAGATTGAGAGAATAAGTGACCAAGATTGAGAGAATAAGTAACCAAAGAATTTTAGTAACCAAGAGTATGGGTAACCGAGAGATTTTAGAAACCAAAGAAAAGCTTTGAGCTTTGAGAGTAGAAAGTGAAAAGCTTTTAGCTTGGAAGTAAAGAAAAGCTTTGAGCTTTGAAAGATCGAAAGATGAAAGCTTTGAGCTTTTGTGAGAATTCGAAATAAAAAATTTTGATGAAAGCTTTGAGCTTTAGATTTTGAAGAATTTGTAACCAAAATTTTAAAACCAAGATTTTTCAAAACATTTTCTTTAAAAACCCGAATTGAAAAATCAAAAACTTCTGGTAACCAAAAATCAAACTTTTCTCATTCACTAGGATTTCTTCAAAGATTTTCGAGAACAAAGATTTTTCAAACACTTTTCTTTAAAATAAACAAAATCCGGTTTAAAGAAAACAAAACTTTAAACTTTTTGAAATCAACTTTTTTCAAGCATTTGAAATACTTGCAGCGGAAAAACAACTTAGAATTTGTGTTGGATTAAGCGCATAAGGAAGATGGAAACATCCTTATAACGATTGAATCCAACAATTTCAAAGAAATCAAAATTTTCTAACTTTTGAAAATCAACACTGAATAACTCCATCTCTCTAACCCAAGAGCTTATGCTCTGATACCATGTTGGAATTTAGAGAATCTACATTGTGTTTGAACTTGTTTAGAGATAAAATATAGAAAGAAAAGAGTAGAACAATATGAGTCTTTTTACTCAAATTTTCATTAAGTTCATGGTAATCTTTACAATAAGTACAACAAGCTATAAATAGAAGAAATAAGGTCAATATGACCGTTGGGAATTAGATCAAATGGAAGGAGGGATTGAATCCCAAAGTGTGAAAGTGACTTATCCATTGTTGAGCAATCTGGCCGTGGTGTCGAGCAACGCTACTTGGGGTGTCGCTCGACACGCCTCTCCAACGGTCGGATTCGCAACGGTCGGATGGGAGCGACTTCGGGATGCTATCTCTCGATGCGTGCAACGAGAGTCTCGGAGCACAACGATGGTGTCGAGCGACACCATTGGGGAGTGTCGCTCGACACACTCGTTACGGGAGTGTTCCATTGATGCGCGAAGCTCTCCGACCCGTGAGTGTCTTCCCGTTCGATGCGCGCCATGCGGGACAGCCGTGTCGAGCGACACCACTCCTTGGTGTTGCTCGACACCTTGTTATGTTTCCTTCGTTACGCAAACCCTTCTCTCGATTGCATCTTTGTCTCGATGCCGTAGTACCGCGGGTCAAGGATCCATCCGTCCCGCGCCTCGGGAACACGTACCGCGGGTCGAGTGTGTCGAGCGACACCACTCCTTGGTGTCGCTCGACACCTTTGATCCGCAATACCAATCTTCCGGCTTTACTTACTAATGATGCGGCCCAACTTCCTCTCTTCTTGGTTGTACTAGGCCGCCTCATTCTTGTATCGGAACGTGTCGCTTGCGCTTGTCTTGTGCCACGCTTGCGCCTTGCTTTCCTTGGAACTCCATCTCTCTAACCCAAGAGCTTATGCTCTGATACCATGTTGGAATTTAGAGAATCTACATTGTGTTTTAACTTGTTTAGAGATAAAATATAGAAAGAAAAGAGATAGAACAATATGAGTCTTTTTACTCAAATTTTCATTAAGTTCATGGTAATCTTTACAATGAGTACAACAAGCTATAAATAGAAGAAATAAGGTCAATATGACCGTTGGGAATTAGATCAAATGGAAGGAGGGATTGAATCCCAAAGTGTGAAAGTGACTTGTCCATTGTTGAGCAATCTGGCCGTGGTGTCGAGCGACGCTACTTGGGGTGTCGCTCGACACGCCTCTCCAATGGTCGGATTCACAACGGTCGGATGGGAGCGACTTCGGGTCGCTATCTCTCGATGCGCGCAACGAGAGTCTCGGAGTGCAACGATGGTGTCGAGCGACACCATTGGGGAGTGTCGCTCGACACACTCATTACGGGAGTGTTCCATCGATGCGTTCCATCGATGCGCGAAGCTCTCCGACCCGTGAGTGTCTTCCTGATGTTAGGGCGTTTTTACACAGGGCCATCAAAAATCCCTCGTGCGTTGTAGCACAAAGGGTTATCGTATCCACAGAGAGGTTTGATTGATACACTAGGATTGCAATGATCCATTCTTAAGCTAGAGCGATGCTTTTTACAACTATATTAATCTAAAAGAACTATGAAACAAGTGAAAAGGATGGTTTTAATTTACATTGTTCTCAAAGAGACGAGAGTTAGACCATGGAAATTCTTATAGGCAATGTATCGAAGATTATCACAACTGTAGAGGTTCTATCACGCACCGTTCTAGAACTCAAACACGAAAGTATAGCCAGCTAACTGTTGTTACGAAGGCTATCTATCTTTAAATACACAAATCCCAAATTTCTTTGCGAATTCATCGAATCTAAAGAAGCAATTAGCACGAGTTCAATCGGTTCACAAAATCCTAAGCCTAAATTCCTTTGCGAATAAGTAATTTTGCCCATTTAGACTAGTTCAGGTTATTAATCCCACTGTCGTGGCTAACCAACAATCCTAAGATCAAGATTCTAGGTGATCAAGCCAGATTCAAGCATTGAGAACAATCTAAATGAAGATCTAACGGATAACCTCAACAGATCTTCGATTTTATTGATTTCTCATCAAAACCCATGAAACCTCCAAATCCTAACAAGTAATTTACTCAGAAATAGATGATGAAATCATAATAACTGAATAGAATTGCATAAAAGAGTTAGAGTAGAAGATACAAAGAGTTTGTAGGTGAAGAACACATGGATCTCCCTCCAAAATCTTCAAAATCTCTCTCTCTCTCTCTCTCTCTCTCTCTCTCTCTCTCTCTCTCTCTCTCTCTCTCTCCGAAATAGATCTAGTTTTAAGATAATATCTAGATAGATTAGATATTTTTACAAAGAAAACTATTTATACAAGTGCCAAAATTAGGTCTGCAGGCCGCCTGTCGATCGACACAAAATGACTGTCGATCGACACGAGGGCGTCTGTGGAAATCTTCTGCGTCTTTAAAAACTCTGTCGATCGACAGTGGATAAACTATGTCGATCGACAGGGACCTTTTAAAGGTCTCGATTCCACTTGTATCTCTTCCACTCCAAAATGGTCCAAAATGCTTCAAATGTTACCATTAAGCTCCAAATGACCATTTCCTGCAAAACACTACAAAAGACACAAAAATACCAAAAATACTAATACAAAACCCGCTTATATCATGGTTAAAATCGGGTAAAAACCATGATATATCACTCCCCCAGACTTAGCGTTTGCTTGGCCTCAAGCAAAACATACACCAAGAATGTGAAAGAGGTTTGCAACACAAAACATACCTTCCCTCGATGCAGCGAATTGACCTATCCAGAACCAACCAGAATCAGACCACCATGTACTTCTCCGCAGACACTCGCAACTTTCCAAATCCATCCACCACTTCGCAGCATAATCCGTTAGTCTTCATCGCTTGGCCTCAACGATCTCAATGCCATGAACCTTCTAGACTTATTCCCATACTATACCGTGATAAATCAACCTATACAACACTTGGTACTCTTTCTTTCCCCTAGACTTATTTTGTTCTATATTTATATATATACATATTTTTTGTTGTGATTGTTGAACTCAAAGCAGTGCATATTTCACTAATCTTGTTCCTTGTTAGGAAACAGGGTCGTGATTCACTACTATTGTTCCTTGTGAGGAGACAGGTTCGTGAGATTGCTCGTCTTTCTACATCCCTTTTAAGGGACTCAGACTGCTGCTTTTAAGCTGGGTGATCATCTCGAGTATAGATTCACTGGATTTACTCCTCATCTTGTACTCAAGAACTATCATTTCACCCCAATCCTAGTAATATTTTTTTATATATGTATATATTATTTTTATATATATGGGGAGAGGAGTACCATTACTATTAACAGAGGGTTGCATTTATCAGGTACGAATGAGGAGTCAAGCTCAATGGACATCGATCCTAAAGAGAATCGTGCATTAGCTCTGACTTGGCGGATTATACTGGAAGTAGCGGATGTCTCTAGTCAACCGGTCAATCCTAGGATTTTCCATTAGTCTTAAATCTGAAGCTGATTCTGGAAGTACGGTCACACGGTGAAAAAGAAACTTCATTGAACCAAAAGAAGGGTTGTTGTTTTGACTCAATAAAACAAAAAATTTTAAAAAAATTTGAGTCAAAATCAAAACAAAAAGAACCACGTAGTAGTTTCCTCCCCCAGACTTAACCAACACTGTCCCCAGTGTTATCAAGCCCGAGATTGGCAAAATAAATCAAACGAAACGTGAACTTGCTCGAAAAAGTACAGGATATACCATTTTTGGAAGTCGTGTCGATCGACGGGAACATTGTGTCGATCAACAGATCTTGTTCTGCCTTAACCGTTGTTGAATTTTGTTGCAGTGTCAATCGACAGAAACATCATGTCGATCGACAGATGAGGCTCTGTCAAATTGCACATTTGTCGAATTTTTTTCGCAAAGTGGTTGGTTCAATATTCCAAACCTGCATCTATAGATATTCAACAAACGATCAACGGGAAAACATACTGCAATCCTTAAACAGAAAGCCAAGTTTACATATCGTTTGAAATTCCAACTAAAAATCCGAAATAGAAGTACAAATTGAAAAATAAAAGGATAGAATTGCTTGTTTTTTTGTCTCTAGCATTGACGAGGGATAGGTTTGGGGAGGTCCCCAAGGGCGCGTTTAACGTCACTAGCTTGACGGTTGCTTCATCCTTGTCACTTCCTTCATGACAAAAGTGAAAAGATTAACAACAAAAGAAAATAAAAATAAAACTCTAGCCTTAAAAAGAATCAAAATCCTAATGATCAATGCAAAACCTCCCCGGCAACGGCGCCATTTTGATGTTAGGGCGTTTTTACACAGGGCCATCAAAAACCCCTCGTACGTGTAGCACAAAGGGTTATCGTATCCACAGAGAGGTTTGATTGATACACTAGGATTGCAATGATCCATTCTTAAGCTAGAGCGATGCTTTTTACAACTAAATAAATCTAAAAGAACTATGAAACAAGTGAAAAGGATGGTTTTAATTTACATTGTTCTCAAAGAGACGAGAGTTAGACCATGGAAATTCTTATAGGCAATGAATCGAAGATTATCACAACTGTAGAGGTTCTATCACGCACCGTTCTAGAACTCAAACACGAAAGTATAGCCAGCTAACTGTCGTTACGAAGGCTATCTATCTTTAAATACTCAAATCCCAAAATTCTTTGCGAATTCATCGAATCTAAAGAAGCAATTAGCACGAGTTCAATCGGTTCACAAAATCCTAAGCCAAAATTCCTTTGCGAATAAGTAATTTTGCCCATTTAGACTAGTTCAGGTTATTAATCCTACTGTCGTGGCTAACCAACAATCCTAAGATCAAGATTCTAGGTGATCAAGCCAGATTCAAGCATTGAGAACAATCTAAATGAAGAACTAACGGATAACCTCAACAGATCTTCGATTTTATTGATTTCTCATCAAAACCCATGAAACCTCCAAATCCTAACAAGTAATTTACTCAGAAATAGATGATGAAATCATAATAACTGAATAGAATTGCATAAAAGAGTTAGAGTAGAAGATACAAAGAGTTTGTAGGTGAAGAACACATGGATCTCTCTCTCTCTCTCTCTCTCTCTCTCTCTCTCTCTCTCTCTCTCTCTCTCTCTCTCTCTCTCTCTCTCTCTCTCTCTCTCTCCGAAATAGATCTAGTTTTAAGATAATATCTAGACAGATTAGATATTTTTACAAAGAAAACTATTTATACAAGTGCCAAAATTAGGTCTGCAGGCCGCCTGTCGATCGACACAAAATGACTGTCGATCGACACGAGGGCGTCTGTGGAAATCTTCTGCGTCTTTAAAAACTCTGTCGATCGACAGTGGATAAACTATGTCGATCGACAGGGACCTTTTAAAGGTCTCGATTCCACTTGTATCTCTTCCACTCCAAAATGGTCCAAAATGCTTCAAATGTTACCATTAAGCTCTAAATGACCATTTCCTGCAAAACACTACAAAAGACACAAAAATACCAAAAATACTAATAAAAAACCCGCTTGTATCATGGTTAA
This sequence comes from Draba incana, assembly GCA_963576765.1. NCBI lineage: Eukaryota > Viridiplantae > Streptophyta > Magnoliopsida > Brassicales > Brassicaceae > Draba > Draba incana. The sequence continues at coordinate 19,603,341 of OY755207.1, forward strand.
AATCGGGTAAAAACCATGATATATCACTTCCCGTTCGATGCGCGCCATGCGGGACAGCCGTGTCGAGCGACACCACTCCTTGGTGTTGCTCGACACCTCGTTATGTTTCCTTCCTTACGCAAACCCTTCTCTCGATTGCATCTTTGTCTCGATGCCGTAGTACCGCGGGTCAAGGATCCATCCGTCCCGCGCCTCAGGAACACGTATCGCGGGTCGAGTGTGTCGAGCGACACCACTCCTTGGTGTCGCTCGACACCTTTGATCCGCAATACCAATCTTCCGGCTTCACTTACTAATGATGCGGCCCAACTTCCTCTCTTCTTGGTGGTATTAGGCCGCCTCATTCTTGTATCGGAACGCGTCGCTTGCGCTTGTCTTGTGCCACGCTTGCGCCTTGCTTTCCTTTGACCCGGATGGATCTTCCTTAGCCAAGGTCTCGATGTTCCGAGCCTTGGTCTTGGCACTCCAAGCCTTGGCCTTGATGGTCCAAGTCTTGGTCTTCTCGGTTCCGCCTTCTTGAGATCGGATCGTTCTTCATTCGTACTTAAGCGATCTTTGGTTGATGATCCTTAAGCACTCATCTTGCTCAATATGACACACTTGTAAATAGAGATCTAAGTTCAAAAGGATTTGATAAAAAAGAAAATAGATAAGTCTTACAATCTGATTCAAAGGGGAATTACAAGTTGTAACAGCCAAAAAAGAGAGAAACAAAAGCTCAAACATGCATAGCCTAGAAAAACACAGAAACATTAAATACAACAGTTGGAGAGCCAACTTATGTTCCTCCGTTCGACTAAAAACAAAAATCTCATGTTGGACTTGAGATGGGCTTCAATTTTAACATTTGGGCAATTGTGAAGGACTGGGAATACCTCATTAAAATATTGACCTTAGCACCATCAATATGTGTTAAGGGAAAATAAAGATGTGATCGGAAGATTAAATTCGGGTCGAAATCATCGAACCGCGGATCAGATCTCTCGAGACGTAGGACGATGGAGCCTCGACCTGCAGCACGCAGCATCGATGCCTGATGCGGATCAGTACGTGGAGAGGATCCAAGGACAGACGGAACGGATGGTCTCGACAACAGAGTGACATCAGGACGAGAGATGTCGTCCCGCGGTACGAATGGCAACGAGGCGTGGGACGTAAGCCGCGTACCAAAGAACCGGGTTGCATAACGGGTCTTCGGATAAACACGCGGATCCTTCCCGCATTAACCAAACGCCATCCCGCGTTGACCGTCCTGATGTCACGAGGGACCCTTCCCGCAGCACGATGGCGACGTGCCTTCCTCGACCCGCGCCTCAATGCTGATAGTGATCGCGGGTCATTTTCTGTCCGAACCGTCTTGAAGCATGTGACCGTTTGATTCAAACGGTCCCTTACCTATTTTAGATTATCCCAAATCCTATTTAAACATTGTAAAGAACACTTGTAACATCATCTTGAATAAAATTTCAAGTTCTTATTCTTTATGGTTCCAAATACCTAATCTCTCTAAATCTCTCATTCTCTTGTTACTTAGTCTTCTATTCTCTAAATTCTTTCATGGTATCAGAGCGTGTTTGATCTTTGTGACCTCAATACTCTCATAATCTCAATCTCCTAATCCCAATCTTTCAATAATCTTTTCGATTTGTGGGTTCTCTTTAAATCGTTAGGTTAAATCGTTATATAGAGATTTCTATTCTCTTTATGCGCTTGATTTAACATACATATAGAAAAGTTAATCCCAAATTGCTTCTAAAGCCTTGAGCTTTCATTCATAATCGATGAAAAAGATGAGTTCTTTGGATAACTGGAAACCGTTGGTAATTCCGGTGACTCTCAAGGGAGAGAACTACTTTTTATGGTCAAGAACCACGAAGATAGCTCTATGTGGCTGAGGGTTGTGGAGCCACATTGATACTTCATCCAAACCGGTGTATAATTCATCCGAAGAAGAAGATGAAGATTCCTCAAAGGAGAGAGAAGCAAAGTGGTTTCAAGAGGACCAAACGGTGTTGGCCATTCTTCAAAATGGTCTTGAGGCCTCCATTCTTGAGGAGTATTCTTATTGTGAAATGGCGGAGGAGCTATGGGAAACATTGAAAAACGTTTATGGAAATGTTTCAAATCTCTCCCGGGTGTATGAAGTAAAGATAGCGATCAACAACCTTCATCAAGAGGATATGGAATTTACCAAGCACTTTGGTAAATATAGATCTCTTTGGGCCGAGCTTGAGATGTTGAGACCAAGCTCCATTGATCCGAAGGTGCTAAACGAAAGAAAAGAGCAAGAAAAGGTCTTTGGGTTGCTACTTACCTTGAATCCGGCGTTCAACGACCTCATCAAGCATATCCTTAGAACTGAGAAGCTCCCAAGCCTAGAAGACGTGTGTTCACAAATCCAAAGAGAACAAGGTTCTCAGGGACTCTTTGGTAGTAAGGGGGAGCTTCCAACGGCTAACAAGGGGATTTACAACCGAGTCGATAATCGTGGGAACAAAGGAGGCTATGGTAACAATCGGCCGGGCTCAAAGGCGAGGTGTGAACATTGTAAGGGAAGACATACCAAGGAGACTTGTTGGATCCTTCATCCATAACTCAACCCAAGTTGGTGGATCGACTACCCGAGGAATCCGAGAGCAAATTACACCACGGCCAAGCCCGACCAAGTCCCAACCGGATCGTCTAAGCAAGGTGAGGAGGCCAACCAGGGAGATTATGTAAGAAAATCGGACTTGGAGGCACTAATCAAAGCCTTTGCCACACAAAAAGAATCCGGTAAAACTTACTTTACACATACTCCTAGTAGTTCCCTAGTGGTCGATTCGGGAGCATCCCATCACATGATTAGTAATTCTAGGGTGCTTGATAATATTGAATCAACTAATGGAAATGTGATGATTGCTAATGGTGATAATATACCCATAAAAGGAATTGGAACTTTGAAAGTCTTTGATAAAGAATTTAGAGGCTTTTATATACCGACTTTTACATCTAACTTACTTTCGGTGAAAAGAGTCATTAAAGACTTGAATTGTTATGCAATCTTTGGTCCTAATGATGTTCATTTTCGTGATATTGATTCCGGAAAGATTATTGGAGAGGGTGGAACCAAAGATGATCTCTATGTTCTTGAAGATTTTTCACCTAGTTCTTTTTCGTTTAAATCTTGTTTAGGAGTTGCTAATAATGCGATATGGCATGCTAGATTAGGACATCCTCATTCTAGAGCGTTTGAATTAATGTTACCAAATGTTTACTTTGATCATAAGAGTTGTGAATCTTGCATTCTTGGTAAACATTGTAAAACGGTTTCTCCGAAATCTACGACTATATATGAGAGTATTTTGATCTAGTTCATTCGGATGTTTGGACCTCACCATGCTTATCTAGGGATAATAACAAGTACTTTGTAACATTTATAGATGAAAAATCAAAATATACTTGGATCACCCTATTACCATCAAAAGATTGTGTTCTTGAGGCATTCATAAACTTTCAAACTTACGTTACTAACCAATTCAATGCCAAGATCAAAAATTTTAGAACAGATAATGGAGGAGAATATACAAGCCATCGATTCAAAGAACACCTCTCTAAACATGGCATCTTGCATCAAACAAGTTGTCCATACACTCCTCAACAAAATGGAGTGGCCGAACGGAAGAGTCGCCACTTGATGGAGGTGTCTCGAGCCATGATGTTTCACATGAACGTGCCAAAGAGATTTTGGGGTGATGCGGTCATGATGGCGTGCTATTTGATCAACCGAATCCCAACCAAAATTCTTGACGACATCTCACCGTTTGAGGTACTTAATAACACTAGACCTTTTATTGAACATCTAAGGGTTTTTGGGTGCGTTTGTTTTGTCCTAGTTCCCGGTGAGTTGCGGACAAAGCTAGATGCAAAAAGCACAAGGTGTATGTTCATTGGATACTCCACTACCCAAAAGGGATACAAATGCTATGATCCGAGTTCAAGGAGAACATTTGTGTCCAAGGATGTGAAGTTTATGGAGGAAAAGAGCTACTATGGTACCGAAAAGAAAGATGAACTAAGGGAATTTGCAAGCCCTACGGACTACAATGCTAATTTAAGGTTCCTCCTCCAACACCTTGGCAATCCAAAAGCACCAAAGGCTAGAGAAAGTGACGCACCTTCGGTCCAAGAAGAGAATAACCAAGAGACGAATGATGAGAGTGTTCCGAATGGTCAAGAAGAGATGGTTAGTAATGATGAGCTCTCCGGTGTTCACGAACAATATCTCGATGACGGTGACTCAATAGTTGAAGAGGAACCAAGTGGACCGGTTCTTAGGAGAAGCACAAGACTCAAGAAGGATCTGTCCACATGGAAAGAGAATAGAGTATACAACAACAATCAAGCCGTTGCTCATCCTATTCAAGCGGTTTGTTCACTCGCCCTCTTACCTTTCTCTCATCAAGCCTTGCTTGTGAAGATAGATGAATATTAGATTCCGAAGACATATGAAGAGGCGATGGAAGAAGAACATTGGGTTGAAGCGGTTCATGATGAGGTTGGTGCTATGATCAAGAATCACACTTGGGATGAAGCCGATCTTCCGTTTAGAAAAAGAGCGGTTAGCTCTAAATGGGTCTTCACCCTTAAGTTCTTGAGCAAGGCTCGGTTAGCGGCTAGAGGCTTCACACAAACCTATGGAGATGATTATACGTATACCTTCGCTCTGGTGGCTAAGCTACACACAGTAAGGGTTGTGTTCTCTTTGGCGATTAATTTGGATTGGGAGTTGTGGTAAATGGACGTGAAGAACGCTTTCCTTCAAGGAGATCTTGAAGAAGAGGTTTACATGACTCCACCACCCGGTCTAGAGAACACCATTGCTCCCGGAAAGGTTCTTCGGCTAAAGAAAGCCATCTACGGTCTTAAACAATCTCCAAGGGCTTGGTACAAGAAGCTAAGTTTGACCCTCAAGTAAAAGGGCTTCAAGAAGTGTGAATTGGATCACACACTCTTTACTCTACAAGGACCGAAGGGAATGGTGGTTGTCTTGATCTATGTGGATGATATGATAATTTCCGGTGATGATAAGCAAGGGATTCAAGACACTAAGGAGTTCTTTAAATCGGTCTTTGAAATCAAGGATCTAAGAGAGTTAAAATATTTCGTGGATCGAAGTGTGTAGATTCAAGAACGGGTTGCACATCTCACAAAGGAAGTATACTTTGGATTTGCTCAAGGAGACCGGGAAGCTTGCATCTAAACCGGCAAAGACACCACTTGAGGAAGGTTACAAGGCCGATCGAAAGGGGGAAAACGAAGATGAAATGTATGAGGATCCATCTCAATATAGAAGGCTGGTTGGAAAGTTGATCTATCTAACTCTCACTAGGCCGGATCTTTGTTTTGCCGTCAACCAAGTAAGTCAACATATGAAGGAACCTAAGGTTTTTCATTGGAATATGGTGGACCGAACACTTCGGTATCTTAAAGGGAGTGTTGGCCAAGGCATTTGGATGGGAAGAAATGGAAACACCAAAGTCATTAGGTATTGTGATGCGGATTGGGCCGGAGACCGAAACGATAGAAGATCAACGACCGGTTATGCAACATTCATTGGTGGCAACTTGGTGACTTGGAGAACTAAGAAGCAAAAGTCGGTCTCATGTTCTAGTGCGGAGGCTGAGTATCGGGCAATGAAGAAGTTGACCAATGAGCTCACTTGGTTAAGAGGCATTCTAGCACATATGGAGATCGAGACCACCTAACCGATGGTAATGCATTGTGACAACCAAGCCGCATTCCACATAGCGACCAACTCGGTGTTCCATGAACGGACGAAGCATATTGAGATCGATTGCCATAAGGTTCGGGAAAAGATCGAGCAAGGATGGACGCTTCCATGTTTTACAAGAAGTGAAGACCAAGTGGCGGATATCTTCACCAAGGCCGCGAGTCTTAAGGTTTTCAACCGTCTCTTTAGCAAGCTTGGGCTCGTTGACCTCACGCATCCGTGAGAAGATTCCTTACTTGCAATCATCACACTCTTTTTCCCTTAGCAAAGTATTGTCCCACGTGGTTTTCTTTGTTAAGGTTTTTAATGAGGTGATGGTTGCGGGTTTTTCAAGTTAAGCATAAATCCTTTATGTTTAACTTGAGGGGGAGTACTAACCTTGGCACCATCAATATGTGCTAAGGGAAAATAAAGATGTGATCGGAAGATTAAATTCGGGTCGGAATCATCGAACCGTGGATCAGATCTCTCGAGACGTGGGACGATGGAGCCTCGACCCGCAACACGCAACATCGATGCCTGACGTGGATCAGTACGTGGAGAGGATCCAAGGACAGACAGAACGGATGGTCTCGGCAACAGAGTGACATCAGGGCAAGAGATGTCGTCCCGTGGTACGAGTGGCAATGAGGCGTGGGACGTAAGCCGCGTACCGAAGAACCGGGTCGCATAACGGGTCTTCGGATAAACACGCGGATCCTTCCCGCATTGACCAAACTAGTTGCATATCTTTAAAATACGGTGTAGAACATGTTGCATAAGTTCTTTCGATTTCTTTTATCTTGTATGTTTTTATTTATCTATCCCTTTACTTTATTTGCATTTATAAAAACCCCAAAACCAAATATAAAATCGCTTAGCTTATTCTGCATCATATAGATTTATAGCGTAACACTTAGTCTCCTGTGGATTGACTCCTAAGTACTACAATTTTCAACTGTGCACTTGCAGATTAGGGTTTATAAATTTAAAACCTAGATGCGCAACCAAAACCCGCGCCATCAAGTTTTTGGCACCGTTGTTGGGGACTTTGTTCGCTTACCTATAGATTTTTGATAAAGAATAAGCCTAAATCTTGTTTTTTCTTTTTATTTTTCCTTTTCTTTTTGCTAATTTCGTTTTTTTTTTGTTTTCTATTTAAGTGTGTTTCAGGGATTTATCAATGGAACATCATACTAAAAACCCTAGGAGAATGGCGACAAGAAGGAGTTCTAATGGAGATTACATCCCCATGCCCCATGAATTCCATCAACAACCTTTTCCTTACAACAATTGGTACAATTCACAATCGTATCAACAACAACCCCCTTGGGAGACTCAAGGAAGTGTACACCACCACCATGTGCCGCCGAATCCACTGCCACAACCCCACGGCCGCCCTAACTCAGCTCGCCAAGAAGGACAACTTGAAGCTTTGATGGAACGTTTCATGGAGGACACTAAAAACACCTTTCATGAGATCGAAACAACCATCAAATCCATGAATTCGTCTCCTGGGGAGAGATTCGAGACCGTCGCCAACCAATTTGAAGCTATTGATACTCGGTTTACCCGACATGAAGAAGTCCAAAACGTCCATACAAGGGATCTTCAAGAAGATAAGACTGATATCATCAATATCAAGTATAAGATCGACGATTCGTACGATGAATTAGAGTGGAAGATTAAGTCAACTAAGGAGGACGTTGATGAGCTTAGTTCTAACCAAGAAACGGTTGCTAACAAGCCCTACCAAGCTGCTCAAGGCGCAACCAAAGTTGGAGTTGTTCAAGACAAGATCGACTCAACCATGGAGGAACTAGAAACCGACAATCACCTTACGGTGAAGACCATCAACGCCGTTTGTTATGAATTTGAACACCATCATAATGAGTTCATAGACACAACAAAATCCCTAGAAGACAAGTCTAACAACATCTCAAACCGTGTCGAGAAGATTGATGAACGCTTGAAGCTTATCGAAGAGACGTTTCAAGCTAGTGACCAATCTAGAACGAACGAAGAAGAGCCGACCCCCATGGCCCATTGCTGCACCTTAACACCACTTGGAGAAGACTCTTCCATCTCTGATCAAGAGGAAGAAGAAGCTCCAAGACCTTTCCTAATGGCCAAACCCTACAACCAAAGATTTACGGCGAGAATTTCAACAAAACCGCCAAAGAAGAAGACACGTTTGAGTGAAAGCGAGGAAGACGAAGCTATGATTGAGGAGTTATTCAACCAAGTTAGGAATCCCCATCGGTACCTAAGGATCCTTCCTAAGACTCTTGATCCAGGGTCTTTCAATATCCCTTGCTCTATTAAAGATTATATCTTCGAGACCGCTCTTATCGATTCGGCTGCCGGAGTCAACGTTCTGTCGGAATCTCTTGTGAGAATGATGAAGATAACCAACCTTCATCCTTCAAACAAGAGAATTTCACTTGCTAATGGTGCTTTCACACGCTCATTGGGTGAAGCATTCAACTGCCCAGTGAGAATCGTTGATTGCATTGTGACGACCGACTTTGAAGTGGCTAACATGAACAATTGTTCAACACCTTTCATCCTTGGAAGACAATTCTTGGCTACTGGTGGAGCTATCTTGGATTACCCATTACAAAGGTTATCCTTTCCAAAAATAGATAAAAACATCTTCTATTACGCAGCACCACCTGGCTTTCGAGCTAAAGTTACAAGATACATTCCTCTGGAGAAAAGAGAAATTGCAGTTCAGTACCCGTTCCATTTACATGATGAAGACCACGACCAAGGGAGGAGTTCAAACTCCAAAGGCAACCTAAAGCCTTTGGAAGACAGTTCCCAAGTCTAAAAACCCCAAGGAGTCGAGCTAATTGACTTTAAACAAGCGCTTTATGGGAGGCAACCCATATATCGAGTCTTTTCTTTTCTTTTGATTTTAATCTTTGTTTTTCTTTTGGTTTTTCATATTTCAAACATTGTTATGCATTAATCTATCTATTTATGAATTTTTTAGATTTTAAAAAATTCTAAAAATGCATTTTTGGAGAAGAAAACCGAAGTTTTAAAACTTCTAAAAAAAAAAAAAGAAGTGCTTTCGGGTCCCAGACACCGGACCGGGACACCGGTCACGGACATCCGTCCGGTGTCTGAGCATTTTCCGGTCCAGACGTGTCACGGATCGACCCGCGGATTGGGCGAACCGGCTCGAACCACAAGGTAAGTTTTCTAAATTTTTCTTTTAAAATTATTTAAAATGGTTTTTAAATATAAATGAACTATTTTCATACCAAAAATGTTTTTAATAGTGATTTTCTTAAATTAAATTTATTTGATTTTTTTTTTTTTTTTTTGAATTTCACATTGCACTTTTAAAATTTGGTTTGATAAACAGTTTGATTCTAAATAATTTACACATCTTACACTTATCTTTTCAATACTTAATTCCTTTAGAATGAGCTTGGATAATTTTGTTTGTTACTTCGGTATTCTGGAACGTAGGTCCAAGTTTATTTAACGAGAAATTTCAAGTGTTTTTGTAAGGATATTTGGCTCTGAACAGGTTCAAATTCAGAGATTCTTCAAAGAATAAGATCCTATCTACAAGAGATGTGAACAAAGAAAGAAGAAAACACGGAAGCCTTATCAACCAAATTGTGAATCCTATACTTCACCGTTTGAAGAAAGAATTTTGCTACTTCTTCCAGCAGCTGTTCAACTACCAATATCTAAGAATTTCCAAAGTAACTCGGAAAAGGGTTCCACGATGCAAACCAAGGTTTGTGGTGGCATTGCGATCACTGTTGGAATGCACTAACTCAGTTATGGCGGAATGCATTGGTGAGGGAAATTGAGAAGCACTATTTCTTGGCCTAGCAAAATTTTTGGGGAGTTTCAAGATCCTTCTTCAAACACCATCCACGCCGATTCAACTTTAGGAGATTTGAGATTTCCTTTATCTGGTAACTTCGTTCTATTCTCCATTTCATATTTCTTTTTCTTTATATTTTTATTTCTAACACTTCACCCTTAATTTGATTTGATTTACACCGGGAAGGTGTAAGTTAAGTCTGGGGGGATTGTTGCTACTAACACGTTTGTTCGTGTTGGATATTTATGTTTTTCAAAAAGTTTTCAAAACTGTTTTATTGAGTCAAAATCAGTTGGGAATGATGAAACCTTTCTAGGATCGACGCGTTTCGATTTCAAAACCAAGTGACCATTATTGCAGGGTTTGTTCCGGACAATTGATTCAGACACCTAGTGACCGAATGGAGTCCAGCGAGATTACTACTTGCATTATTTTGATGGATAAGATTTCGACTCTCAATATGGTTTACTAATATAATTTTTTGATTATTTCTTATTAAGGATATTCGATCAAGGAACGAATCACATTCATGACATCTTATCCTCTTTTTACCGCTCTCTTGTTGTCATGGATGGCCAGCTCACTTTTAGTTGGTACCCTACTTAAGCTCTTAATCTAAACCTTTCTTTCAGACCTCATGCACTTCTGTCTATTTTGAACATTATGGAGATATGTGTAAAACAGTCGGAGAGAGTAGGGTCGACGCAATTTTCCAATCACTTGAAGATGCGAAGAAGACCAACACTAGAAGAAAGGAGGATACCAACGAAATCCCTAAAAGTTTGAGAGGATCCGGCCGATCCTTGGATGCTTAATCATGGTAACAATTTCATGCCTTATCTGACTCATAATCATTATGAGACCATTTTCCTCTAATCTAAAAAAAAAAAAAAAAAAGATGTGTTTTGGGAAAGGAAAATGGTTTTCAAAAGAGTCAAAGGCCAAAGAATACCCAAGGAGAAGCCACGGCACAAAGGAAAAATGAGTAGAAGATTTTTACAGTGATTCCCGGCGAAAGATCTAAGTCTGGGGGAGAAAAAGGCGAACAACAAGGTGATTGGAAAATTGTGGATTTCAATAAATCCATTCTCTCTTGCGATTTTTCATAATGTCGCGCAACCGGAGATTTTGGTAACCCTAAACACTTTTACCCTCACCACTAAATATTAGCCTCCCCTAAACACCTAGCCCATATCCTTGTAAATATCCTTGATCGGAGATTTTTGAGAATCTAAGAGAGTAAAAGAGTCGATTGATTTGAAGTTGAGATTTTGCAGGGATTGTAATTTAGGACACACTTTTGGTATCACGACGGAAGATGATGAAAAGCGTACATGAACTCACCTAGTCTTTACGTGGATTACAAGTTTAGAGATCGAGACAAGATCCAAAGAATATGTGAGTTCCCGTGTTTTCAAAATCCTCGTCCTTACTAACCTTTTGTTTGCTTGAGGACAAGCAAAGGGTAAGTCTGGGGGAGTTGATATACGTGGTATTTTACCACTTTTAATATCCATTTTTATTTATTTTCTATAATATATAATAAGCTTTTCAATCGAAAGAGGTAGTTTTCTCGTATATTTTGTTTTTAAGAGTCATTTAGGTACAATCATCAAAAGGGGAGAAAAATGGAGCAAAATGAGTATTCTTAATCCCACAACAACTTTCCAAGGCCAGAGGAACCTATCTTTGTCCTCCCATGCCAAGATTTCACGATTCTCCAAGTAGGACAGATTCTATATCCCCGAAAGATCACCTCGGACGCTCAAACAACTCGACTTGGACGGAGATGAAACTTTACATGGAGATAGGCCTTTGAGATAGCTTTCCAGAACATTTGGAACCATAGCATTTGGAGTTGAATTGTGTAAGTTATTCAAGATCTACTAAAGGCATGTCATTCTGCCTCGAAGAAGAAACAAGTGCAAAAGGAGTCAAGACACCGATCAACGGGTTGGACCGGTGCCTGTGACCCTAGCCAATACCAAGGAGATGAAGATGTCCCAGACCCCAGATACATTCCCGTGTCTGGTGCCCCTGTCCGGTGCCGTGGCCTCCTTTGGTCACTTATCGACAAAAAGACGTTTTTGCCCGAAGTGAAACCCTAGAAGTTTGCCGACCTAGAGACTCCTCCAACACCTATATATACTTGCTTTTAGCCTCTTGAGAGAAGGAGAGCAGCCCTAGGCACCTACAAATCACTAATAAAGATGTATTTTCGTTATTCTCTTTAGATCTTCATCTTTATCCTTTGTAAAAGAGCGATGAAGGCCATGGTGTTCTTCTCAAGCCTTGTGCTGAGAGATCTACCTATACCGAGCACCTATCTATCACGAATTTACTGTTTTATCACTTCTCTAGCTGCTCCATGTTTCATAACATGTAGAGTTGTTGTATACTTGATAATAAAGTTATTTAAATTCTTTTGCTTGCATCTTTTACATCTTTATTGAATTATTTCTAGATTAGTTTTCTATCTTTATTCGTACTTTAATGCTTGATCTAGCTTAGCTACCTAGAGATCGATCATAGGCCGGTATCGATTCCAAAAGCTTTGATATCGACCGGACCAAGTATTCGATGGGCCAAGCGTCCTAACAACCTAATTAGTTAGTTAGGGAGTTTGGTGAACAATTAGATCCCGATTTTAATGCGTAAATCCACCTTGTAATACCCATACGAAAGCTGAGTCTATTAGGGTTGGTTTCATAGGATTCGGAGCCACGAAAGTGGAATGGATCTATCGCAGTGATCTAAGTTCATGAACACTAGTTGCATATCTTTAAAATCCGGTGTAGAACATGTTGCATAAGTTATTTAGATTTCTTTTATCTTGTATGTTTTTATTTATCTATTTCTTCACTTTATTTGCATTTATAAAAACCCCAAAACCAAATATAAAATCGCTTAGCTTATTCTGCATCATATCGATTTATAGCGTAACACTTAGTCTCCTGTGGATCGACCCCTAAGTACTACAATTGTCAACTGTGCACTTGCAGATTAGGGTTTATAAATTTAAAACCTAGATGTGCAACCAAAACCCGCGCCATCAGGCAGCGGCAAGTGGGATTTCTTGGGCATATAGTTTCTGCAGAGGGAGTTACCGTGGATCCGGCAAAGATTGAAGTAATGCCACTGAGGTCAGGAGTTTCCTTGGATTGGCAGGTTACTACAGGAGGTTTGTCAAGGGATTTGCGAGTATGGCACAGTCTATGACGAAGTTGACCGGGAAGGATGTCCCGTTTATTTGGTCGCCGGAGTGCGAGGAGAGCTTTGCGAGGCTCAAGGATATGTTGACGAGTACACCGGTGTTAGCACTACTCGAGCCGGGAAAGCTTTATACTGTGTATACAGATGCTTCAGGAGTTGGCTTGGGTTGTGTTCTGATGCAGGAGGGCAAGGTCATCGCGTATGCTTCGACGTAATTGCAGGGTAGTGAGCGTAATTGCCCTTCACATGATCTTGAGTTGGGAGCAGTGGTGTTTGTTGATATGCTCAAATTAGACCTAGAGCTACTCTCTCAAATTAAAAGATCAGAAGTAGTACTTTAGGGTCGAATCCACAGGGAATCAGGTAATACAATAGATTAAATAAATTCGGATTAAACTAGGCAGAATAATGAGAATGCAAGTAAATCTAAGTAAGCAAAGCAAACGGTTGTAAATCAATAGAGAAAGATGCTAGGCACAGGGAAATCTCAGGTGAATCAGAATTGCAGATCAATAAATAAAAGATAGGATATTAAGCGCAGTTATTAAATATGAACACGAATATAAAATCAATCAACTTTCGCTGCAGAGATTATCTATGTTTAAATCCTAGAAAACAAAATTTATTTGCGAATCCTAACAATCTAAACAAGCATTAAAGTTCAAGCTCAATTGTTCACAAAATTCTAAACCAAATTTCTTTGCGAAAATGAATTTTGCTCATCAAAGACTAGATCAGGTAATCAACAAAACTGTCGTTTCTATTAATTAACACTAAATCAGATTTTAGGTCATGAATCTAAAATCAGCGATAAACTCAAGTCAAGATGAAGAAATACCTAAAGATATTATCCTATGCAATTAAAATCAGATCTAGCAAAACATCAAACATCTGGGACTTTTGGGCTTCGAACGAACTTCTTCTGATTAAGATTTGGGCTTTGTCGAGCAGGGTGTCGATCGACACCAAGAGGTGGTGTTGATCGACACCATCTTTAGATTTTGACTCTTTACTTCGATCTTCGCCAATTCATTCCGCAATGCTCCAAAAACTTCTTGTAAGCATCTTTTATGCCTCAAACGTCTAAGTACATGCAAAGACTCTAAAACATACTAGAAAACACCATAAAGACTCTAGATATTGGACTTATATCATGGCCTAAATAGGGTAAAAACAATGATATATTATTTGTGTGAAGATTTGGAGGTCCTACCATTATGGCGGGAAGGTGCAGGTTTTTATGGATCACAAGAATCTGCAACATATCTTTACTCAGCCGTTGCTGAATATGAGACAGAGACGTTGGGTGGAGTTGTTTGCGGATTATGATCGAGAGATTATTTACCATCCGGGTAAGGCCAACCAGGTGGCGGATGCTCTGATTCGGCAAAGAGTTGATTCGATTCGGGAGCAGGAGGTTGAGGCCTTAGTGGGCGAGATCAGCACTTTGAGGTTGTGTACTTTTTCGCAGGAACCTTTGGGAGTAGAGGCGGTTGATCGGGAAAACTTTCTGAGTAGGATTTGTGTGGCTCAGGGGAGTGATCAGGGTTTGGTTGAGGCGTCGAGGACCGTTGGTTCCGAGTATATTGTCTCTTCGAATAGGACAATTCTGGTTCAAGGGCGAGTGTGTGTGCTTAAGGACGAGTTTTTGAGGTAGGAGATTCTGCAAAAGGCTCATGCGAGCAAGTTCTCGATTTATCCGGGGGCGGCTAAGATGTACCTTGATCTTAAGCGATACTATCATTGGGTCGGGATGAAGAGAGATATAGCTGACTGGGTCACGAAATGTGATACATGCCAGTTATTGAAGGCAGAACATCAGGTTCCGGGTGGGAAGTTACAGAGTTTACCCATTCCAGAGTGGAAGTGGGATATGATCACTATGGATTTTGTGGTCTGTTTGCCTAACTCGAGGACCTATGATGCAATTTGGGTGATTGTGGACCGTCTGACTAAGTCTATGCATTTTCTGGCTATTAAGAAGACCGATGGAGCTGCAGTTTTGGCTAAGAAGTTTGTGCGAGAGATTTTGAGGCTGCTGGAGTGCCAGCAAGTATAGTGTCAGATCGGGATCCCAAGTTCACTTTTGAGTTTTGGAGAGCCTTTCAGGCTGAGATGGGCACTAAGGTGCATATGAGTACAACGTATCATCCGCAGACTAATGGTCAGTCAGAGAGGACTATTCAGACCTTAGAGGATATTCTGAGGATGTCTGTACTGGATTGGGGTGGTCACTGGGTTGATCATCTGGGCCTGACAGAGTTTGCATATAACAACAATTTTCAGGGGAGCTTTGGCATGGCCCCTTATGAGGCATTTTATGGGAGGCCATGCAGGACACCTGTATGCTGGACCCAAGTGGGGGAGAGAAGAATTTTTTGTGCGAGTTTCGTTCAGGAAACAACGGAGAAGATCCGTGTTTTAAAACTGAACATAAAGGAGGCGCACGATCGGCAGAGGAGTTATGCCGATAAGCGACGGAGAGAGCTTGAGTTTGCAATGGGAGATTGTGTGTATCTCAAGATGGCTATGTTGAGGGGTCCTACTAGATCAATAGTTGAGAACAAACTGAGTCCGTGTTTTATGGGACCGTTCCCGGTAGTGGAGCGAGTTGGACCGGTGGCGTACCGGTTAGAGTTACCTCCGATCATGAAAGCATTCCACAAGGTATTTCATGTGTCTATGGTGAGGAAGTACCTGCACGAGTCGGAGGAGTTGGTGGCTAAGATCCCAGTGGATCTACAGCAAGATTTGACAGTTCCAGCAGTTCCTGTGAGGATTCGCGAGAGGAGAGAAAAGGTTATGCGCTGGAAGAGGATACCGTTGGTGAGAGTCTTGTGGGACTCTAGCAGTATAGAGGATGAGACTTGAGAGCCAGAGGCAAAGATGAAGTTGAAGTTCAGGAAGTGGTTCGACAAGCAGGTCGTAGCTTGAGCTTACTTGTATCTTTGTGGTTCCGGTGTTGGTATTAGCATGTTGCTATTGTTGCTTTTGGTTCATGTATTTTTCGTTCGCTGTAATGATATACACTTTTTAGAATTTATAAGATGGAGTTTCCTTATTTATTTCCAGTGTTATTATAAGATGTGTTGTTCTTATAAGCGTTTGTTGTGGTTGACCAGTGTGGGTCGTGCTTTGGATGATATTTCGGGTGGGAAATATCGAGTTTAGTCATGTGGGGCAGATATAGTCATAGATGTTTATAGACGTTTCGGAATTAATACACTAGGGACAATAGCGTTTCCAAATAATTTATTACCATTCTGGGGAGACGAGTGGGTGTCCGATGATGTACATGTGACAAGTGGGTCTCAGTGTAGTATCGAGGTTGTACTTACCAATGACGGGAGGGTCTCGGTGTAGTTTGGTGAAATGCTTACTTAGCTGGGACGCGTGGGTCTCAGCATAAGTGTCAAGAGACGTGTGGGTCTCTTGAGGGAAATATGTTTCCTCTCCATTTCTGTTAGAGAGAGTAGTTCTCCGGAGACTTATTTGAGACGGGTGGGTCTGAGTATAAGTCTACAGGGAAAAAAGTATGTTTCCTGGATACCATAGATGGTTGGTATGTGGTTGCTTAAGGATGCATCGTGAGAGCAAGGTAGGGAGATAATGAGTGAAGAGTAGTTAATGACGTGAAACGTGTATATAAACATTGGACTGGATACGAGTTTCGGGATCGGGGTCAAGTTTTCGGTCTTTTAATAGACGGTTTTTGTGGGATTCGAGGTCGAATCCAAATTAGTAGGAGAGAATTGTAACATCCCGAAACCAAAATATGGATTTTGGTAAGGGGTGTCGATCGACATCATGGTTGCAAAACCATTTCCGTTTCGATTTTAAATCGTCTGGTTTGTTGCGTTGGTTTGGGAAAAGCTCTAGGACGCGGTATATAAGGCCTTTGGTTGTATATGCAGAGGAAAAACGGTGTTTGTGATAAGAATTGAGTTAAATAGAGTTTGTGAGAGTTTTTGGTGGGAGAATCGATCGTTTTTGGTGTTTTAGGACCGATTGATTAAGTACTTCATGGAGAAAGGATCGTGTGTCGTTTTTCTTGGGTTTCCAGCGAAGGATCAGAGTTATCTAGCGTCGATTGACACCTAGTGGTTGTGTTGATCGACGCCAAGGATTTTGAAGTGTCGATTCTACTTGTGCATTTTTTAAATTGTTTGTTGTTTGGTTTTTGACTTATATGTACTTAGCCTGTTGATTGGAAGACCGTCTCACTAAGTATTTATTAAATACTTACGCAACTCTTATTACCATATGTTGCAGGTAACAGAAACGCGTGATCGCAGAATCAAAGGCGGAGAAGAGGATGATAAGAATGTTAGGTTGTTTAGTTTATCAAGTGAACCTGGTGTTTAGGTTGCTAGTGTTTCCTTTGTAATATTTGATTTATGGAATTGAATTGTTTGGATAATTGGTTCAATATCTTTATCGGATTATTTTTATGAGAATTTCAGCAACTGTCATAAATAGTCGTAGAGAATTAGCATTTATGGGAATTTCTTATTCGGGTTATTTATTTAAAAAAAAATGTCTTGATTGTTTCAACATATGTCATCTTCTCATAACTTTAGGTTTGAAGAAACCTTAAAATATTATATAGATATATACATTTTCACAAACATTATATCTATACATATCTTTAACAAAGCATTGTGAAAATCAATCTTCTTTAAAAACATCCTGAACTAATTCAAAGTAATGATAAGCATCAAGTACCTTTTGTAGATAAGAAATGACAATAATTGTTTGTAAAGCTATATTATGATATTGTGACACCCTGGTTTCAGAGCATATGTGGTATATGCGGTATATGCGGAGAGGCTTAAAATAATTGATTTTGCTACCTGTATCATGAAAGTGCACTTATCTTTTTGGTCACAGGTCTTGAGAGAACTCCAGAGTTAAGCGTGCTTGAGCTGGAATAGTTTCATAATATTACTCCAGAGTAAAAAAAAAAATTAAAATTTACTCCAAAGTCCATATCAGTTTACTCGATCATAAATAATTATGTGATTTGAACAAATAGCCTCCAAGTTAAGAGAGTTTCCAGTTATGTTCAGGTGTGGGTGTCGTTTTCTGATCACAATGCTTATAACTTCCATTTTGATTAGACATCGCCAAATATATTTCCGATTACAATAGTCATACAATTTTAATTAAGCTTTAACTTGTGACATCTTGCACTACAAGAAAATGTGAACATAGCTATATTTTTTTTGGTGGCTATGCAACAAATTTTGTAGCTATATGAGTCTTGCTACAAATTTGCTATAAAATTTGTTTTCTGAGTATGTGTTGGTCGGTAATCCAAATTTGTAGCTAATTGTACCAAATTTGCCACAAATAATTGCTACAAATTCTGTTAAAGCAAAATTTGTGGCATTTTGATACAATATTCCACAAAGGCATTGAAGTAAAAACCCCACTAGTTTGGGACAAACATATTGTTGCCAAATACCACAAATTGCTTCAAAAGTTTTGAATCTGAAATGCTACAAATAGTTACAAAACTGAAATAATTATCAAAAGAAAAAATTATTAGTCTTTCCATTTATAATACAATTAATAAAGTTATATTTACAAACAAAAAGCAATAATAAAAGCAAATAGAAATGAAAATGAAATATAGAAAGATTACTAAAAGATGTTCCTAATTTATAGAAAAATGAAAATGAAATATAGAAAGATTACTAAATGACCATGTCTTTCCATCTTCTGGTAGTCTTTCCATCTTTACTTGACTAGCCTTTTGAAGTCTTCCGTCTAATTACAACACAGAAAGATTACTAAAAGATGTATCTAATCTATATAAATGGTGCACAAACATTCCTAAAACAAAGAAGAATAAAACATCTCACCTTTGATTACATAGCGTGACCTTTGCTTCCCTTTCTCTTATAACCATTCTTGATGCAGCACCATGGCAATGCTTTTCAGTCAGAACTTTGACTGTCTTCTTTTCGCTACAATAAGCAATGGAGAAACCAACTCATAAGCATATGAAACATCCAAAGACTCATGACAGAATGTGTGAAGTAAATAAACTCACCTGCCTAAAGGCTTATTTGGTCCTTCCACTAGTAATTAATGATACAAATGAGGCCATTTATGTATCCTCTCACACCAAAGCACTTCAATATTTGGTAAAAACACATACAAGACGGTTAGTTTGCGAGACTGAAAACCAAAATAAGGCAGGCAATAGTAGAAAGGATCAAGCAAATCCCACAATGATGATCAACATTCGAGATCTGGGAACTATGTAAACTCAACTAAATTAGCTTCCATTCGTTTTGAGTTTTATAGTTGGGATACTAAAAATAAAGATAAATAAGATATGTTGTTTTACCTCTGACTCAATAAACCTCGCTGGAAGATGTCATAAAGGACAAACTGAAGCCAGTAAGCTTCTCACCTTGTGACCCGGTTCACAACAGTTCCAACACAACAACTTTGTGGTGCACTCTGATACAATGTGCCTGCCAAAGTTTTTCAAAGACTATCCTATATTAATTATCGTAAATGTTACTGAGAACTTAGAAAATTCAAACACACATATCAATCAATCTATATACGTGATGCACTAATCTAATTTTGGGGTAATATAAGTGTAAATGGTACGGAGAACTTCACATAACAATCTAAACCGACTTATAACGTGATGCACATATCCAAAGATCGAATAAGAAAGCTTACAATACACAGATATCAATGTCCTTGATAACCTAAATAAGCGGTGTACTAGTCTACCTTCAAGATTAGTATGTATTAGCGTAAATGGTACCAAGAACTTCACATAACAGTCTAAACCAAGTTAAAACGTGATATAAGAATGAAAAGATGGAAATAAGAAAGTGAGTCAGAGAATGAATGAATAGTTACCCAGGAAGGCCACAGTTGTGACAGATTGAGACATTTGGACAGTCTCGAGCAAAATGACCAGGTCGCTTGCAGTTGTTGCACGCAATACTTTGGCTACAAGAGAATTCAATGTAGCGGAGAAGAAGAAGCATATTAGTAACAATGAATGCAATTTTGATGAAAATGATGAGCTGGTGAAGTCAGAAACCTGAAACTCCGATGAGAATTTCTTCGATAAGGTTCATCACGGTAAGAAAAAGGATCAGAAGGAAGCTTCCTGCTCATCGCATCCCTCCTTCTGTATTCTAACTCATTTTCTAAAGAAAAAACACAATCGGAAAATCAAACAACGAAATCGGAAACTTCTCTGAGAGATTACAGACCATCACAAACTAACCAAATCCATACTCAAATATATTTATTATCTTACTAGTATTATTATGTAATTTAGAAACTAAACCCCTGCAGAATAAAGGATCTAATCGCCGAGACATGATACAAGAGAAAGGAGAAACTAACTGAACCACCGATATGAGAAGCCATGAATTCCGGTCAGAAGAAGAGCAGCAAAATTCGGCAAGGACCCAAAACCACCGCGAAAGGAATAGGATCTTGTCACCAAAACGACACCACCGCCGAAGCACTAGCCTTACATCGAAAATCACTCACCACGAGAAGAATTGAGCCGAGAAAATGAAATCAAACTGGAAGAAACCACATCTACCTAAACGCAGTCGAGATCCAATTTTTTTTTATGGCGGCCGCTTCGCTAGGTCAAAGACACGAGAGAAATAATGGAAAGTTTGAGTCCACATATTTAAAAATATTTCGTTTAGGTCCATATATTTAAATCTTTTTCAAAATTGGTGTTAGAGGGAAAACAAAGTTTTGGTCTCGCCACTTATAAATCTCCTAACTCCTGAATGTAGACTTTTGGAGTATTGGGTATAAATTTTCCTCAAGTGTAGAATATATTATTTTCTTTTAGAATTTGTGTTATGTTGTTATTGTTTTTTGAAATTTGCTAATTTGATTCCTAAAAGCTTATATGATAGTTTTGGTGTTTAGGGTTTCAAGTTATATTATATTCTCAATGTTTTATACAATTTAACATTTGACTCTTTAATAATTTATTTTATGGTTCAAGGTATGATTTTGTGCCATATTGTCATTGTTTATGAAATTTTCTAATTTGATATAAAGAAATTGAGTTTGATGTTTGATTTTTGAGGTTCAATTTACACCATATTGCCACTATTTAAAATTTTATAATTTGATTCTAAATGCTAATTTAATAATTTAATTTGGAGTTTAAAATATAATTTTTTGCTACATTGTCATTGTTAGTTACAAAAATGTGTCACTAATTTTAACAAATTATCTACATTCATAATTTGTAACAATTAGCTACAAAAACGTTGTGGAACCTTGTAACTAATGTTACATATTGCTTCACAACTATCTGTAGCAAAAGTTTCTACTAATAAAGCGTGACATTTTGAAACAAATTTGTGACACTCTTTAATTTGGTAATTATTTGTAACTCATTACCCACAAATTGTTACATATTAGCTACGAAAAAATAGAATATAAAATTAGTAGCATATTGTATCTTTCAGTAGCTAATATTTGCTACAAAACTTTTTTGTAGCCATAATTGTGGCTATGTTTACTTATTCTTGTAGAATTGGTGTGGAACAGTTCGACTAGTAACAAAAAATGTGTGTATAGAAATTTATGTTACATAGATACAAAATTGCAAGAAATGATATGAGACTTAGTCTAGGTTGCCTAGAAACGGAAACAAATATGTAGAAACGATTTTTCATAAAAATAAGAAAACAGGTATATTTTGGAAACACACATACATACAATACATATGTTTCTATACATATATTGATTAATTGAAACAACAACATCAAAAGAATATTTAAAAGAATTTGAGTAACACAAATAATATACATATATATTAAATAGTTTAAAAAATTATAAAATTATAATTATTTTGTTGATTTAACGTACAAACGCAATCTTTCATAATTTTGTATATTTCTAAATTTCCAAAATATTTAATTAGTACTTAAAAAAAAAAAATTCATCGCATTTCCATAAACAATCGAATGTTTATGTTGTGTTTCTAAATTAAGATTTCTAAGAAACGAGTTTCAGTTGCGTTTTCAAATTTAAAATTTATAGAAAATGTGTTTCCAAATTTTTTTAGAAAACGTATTTCCATAGAGTTTCCAAAAATTTTGGTTTCCAAAATATTTTTGAAACGGGAAACGGGAAACGAGAAACGCACTTCGAACGGAGTTTTCATGCAAACTATAGATAAAAGTGATGGAATTCCATCATACGATTATGATAGTGAGGGGATATGTATATATTCTTTATAAGTCGTTCAAACTCACATATTATGTAGTGAACTATTTTTAACACTCCTTTTTGAAATGACGTGTCTAATCATTTAGCTCGACATAATCTTATCATGACCGATCTATTTGGTTAAAATTCATTTGAGTTGGTTCGACATATCAATTTTTGGTGAGATCAATTTTAGTTTGTATTAGATAATGCGTGTTATTTTTTCCATGTGATAAAAATTGATTCATATGAATGATGTACACACACTCAAACTCGTACCCGAAAAATTGGGTCCAACAAAATACAACAGAGTTATCTCAAACTTTGGACGAGAGACGATATAAGCTCAACCGAACGCCAAACCCGAACCTTGCAAGATGCAACAAGCTTCCTGAAGAAGTCAGTTGATGTCTACTCTTCACCGAAAAAACAAGAGCTAGATAAACTATCAAACGGACCAGCCCTGAGTTTCAATGGGCCGTAAGCAAAAATAAAAAAATAGGCTAATTTGTCATTAATATAAAAAAACTTTTAGAATTTAAATACCGATTTGTTATAAAAAATATGAGGATAGATATGAGGACCGCAAACATAGGTTTTGCCCGCTTGACCTCAGGGCAGGCCCTGCAAACAAGGCAACACTAACCAAACGCTACCGGCAACCGAGAAGATATGGAAAAAAGAGAATCAAAGGAGCTCAAATCCAAACACCAAATCCAAACCATAAATCATGGACCCAAGACCAACGCATTGACCACCGCTGGCATACCGCTCTAGAAGGAGAACAATACTAGCACAAACCCCCTTTCAGAACCATAGATTAGCTACCTACATACTAATCCCAGCCACATAATGCGTATTTTTAACACCATTAGTCGTACACAAAATTTATATAACTGTAATATAAAACTTGGTTGTCTATAAGAAAAGGAGAACGAAAAGATATTGGGAAAAGCATAAATATATACTAGGAAAAATGGCTACCAAAATGGACCGTAGGCTTCTACATCAACAAACGGAATCATTATCTTTCAACCATGAAATTAAAACGCCTTTAACTACATTCCTCATTTGGATAATAAGTACAAACCCCCTTTCAGAAATTTTGACATCATTATGGAAAACATATATTTATTTTAGGTTATACTTTTCATATTTTTCACACCCATTTATTTTAGTTTTTTCACATCCTTGAGAAATATGTATTTTATGTCCATGCAGGGCCGGTCCTGAAGGCAAGTGGGCAACGCAAAACATCTGTTTATCACCCTTATATTTATTATAAAAAATCGGTCTTCAAATCCAAAAAAGCTTTTTAGTATAGTGACCTAAATCCAATATTTCGCTTACAATAGGTCATTAGTTCAAAACTCAATATTGTATTTTTTTATTTTTAATTTTTTTACCATTTTTTTTAAACTTGCCGCCTATCAAAACTCAGAGTCGGGCCTGTCTCCATGTATAAAACAATTTGTTCTAAAATAATCAAAAGAAAACAGTCCTATCTTCTGGCTTCTAGTTACTTTAGAGGGATTTTTGAAGAAAAATGAATATATAAGAAATCTAATGGATGAACGGAACAACCTCTGGATATTTCAAAGGAAAAACAGGTTCACGGCAAGGCGATCCTCTGTCTCCAGCCCTCTTTATGATGGCGATGAATGTTGATATGCTCAAATTTATCCTTTGAACTACTCTCTCAAATTAAGGGATCACTGTAGTACTTAGGGTTTCGAAATCCACAGGGAATCAGAAACACAATAGATCTAAACGTTTGAATTAAGCTAAGCAAGATAATATGAATGAAAAGCAAAGTAAATAAAGCAGTAAATGGTTGTGAAATCAATTAAAAAGAAAGCTAGGCGCAGAGAAATCTCAGGTGAATCAGAATTGCAGATAATAAATAGAAGATAGGATTTATGATGCACAGTTCTGAAACATAAACACGAATGTAAAATCAATCAGCTGTCGCTGCAGAGATTATCTATGTCTAAATCCTAGAAAACCAATTCTCGTTGCGAATCCTATAAATCTAAACAAGCATTAAAATTCAGGTTCATTTGTTCACAAAACCCTCAACCAAATGTCTTTGCAAAAAGGAATTATGCTCATCAAAGACTAGTTCAAGCAATTAATAAAACTGTCGTTACTATTAATTAACTAAAGATCAAATTTCAGTTTGCGGGGCTAAAATCAGCAATAAACACAAGTCAAGATGAAAAACTTTTAAAGATATTATCCTAATAGTTGAATTAAATCAAGCAATTAATCAAACACCTTTGAAAATCCCTAAACCTGACAAGGTAACTACTCAGACATAATAAAAGAAGAAACCGTCCTATTAATTAAAAGATATCTATTAAACTTAGTAAAATAAAGTGTAAGCCTAAACAATGGCTGCGAAAACGTATTTGTAGAGTACAAAACCGACATGGGCCCTATTGCAAACATCTGGGCTTTCTGGCGCAAAACAGAAATATTCCAATTCTGAAATTCTGGTCGCTGGAACAGTGGTGTCGAGCGACACCATCCTCTCTGTCGATCGACACAACCAAATTCTTGGTGTCGATCGATGCTATGATCAGTGTCGATCGACACTGCATTAAATTCTTCAATCCGAACTTGCGACTTTGACTGTTCATTCCATTATGCTCCAAAATGCTCCAGTAAACACCAATAAAGCTCAAAGCATCTTTCTACCTAATAATAAACATAATAGACTTGAAAACACCAAAAGACTCTAGATAAAGAACTTATATCATGGTCTTAAAACGTGTAAAAACCATGATATATCAAATGTTCTTTCATTAGTGCTAAACGAGGCAGCTTCTGAGGGTTTATTTTCCTATCACCCGGGGTGTAAGATATTAGGCTCACTCACCTTTCCTTTGTCGACAACCAGCTAATTTTTTAGATGGTACTGTGGATTCATTGGCAGGTGTGTTTGCAGTTCTAGATCATTTTCAACATATTTCGGGTTTGGCGGTTAACATCAACAAAACCTCTATGTTCTTCTCTAGTCTTTTTTATTATGTTTTATTGCAAATCAAGTCTGATTTCAACTTATCTCCCTAGTCTTTACCCATTCGCTTTATTGGTTTGCCTTTGTGTACTAGATGTCTTTCTAACGGGGATTGTGATCCTCTCTTGATCCCAATTCGGAAGAAGATAAATATTTGGGCTCATCGCCATATAAGCCTAGCGAGTAGATACACTATCCTCACCTCTGTCATCTCTGGGAAAATAGAGTACCTTTATCATCTCAGGGAAAATAGAGTTTTGGAGCTCCGCCTTTATGCTTCCTAAACTTGTCATTAAACGTGTTAATACTCTTCCTAGTGCTTTCTTTGGCGTGGTTCCTCTGACTCAACAAAGGGAGCAAAGGTTAGATGGGCAGACATATGTCTTCCAAAGAAAGAAGGTGGACTCAGTGTGAGAGGTTTGTCGAGTTGGAACATTAATTGTGGTTTGAAGCTTATATGGATGCTATATTTCAAAGCGGGTTCTATATGGGTAGCTTGGATATAAAGAAAGTATTTTCTCATTCATTTTTTTGGGGAAATATCAATTTTCTTAGATGTTTCGTAAGCTATTGAAACTAAGACCGATTGTTTTGTCTTTCTTATGGATCATGATAGGAAATGGTGAAGACACTTTTTATGGTGGGAGCCCTGGACTCTGCTTGGTCCATTGATTCACTTCTTTGGTGTGGACAGCCCTTCTCTGCTAGGGATTCCCCTTTGCCAAACAGTGAGTGATGTAATATTCCAAGAGGGTTGGATGCTTCGTCCAGCAAGGTCTGACAAACAAGTCCAATTACAAGTGTTTTTACAAGTGTTTATCACGACTATTTCTCTTTCTCAAGTGTCTGATAAACCGCTTTGGCTAATTGAAAATGTAGAGCAAAAGTTCTTCTCATCTAAAAACACTTGGTCACTCATCCAGGAATCCTGTGAAACAATTCCTTGGTATTCTCTAGTGTGGCATAAAGCGATAATTCATAAACAAGTTTTCACGTTATGGGTCTTTGTTCTAAACCGCAACCCAACGTTGGACCGCCTATAAAAGTGGGGGTGCGATGTAGAACAAGGTTGTCTCCTTTGCGGCTTGGCCAATGAATCAAGGAACTACTTATTCTTTGAATGTAATTTCTACCAAGGATTGTGGTTGGCAACAATTCAAAAGCTTATGACCACTTCTCTTCCAACCTCTTGGGATGATGTTATCTTATGGTTGTCTTCGGCATCTACTAATAAAGAAATATCTCTTGCGATTCTTTAGGGCTTTCACACGAGTGTATATGAAATATGGTTGGAATGCAATAGATGATAACACAACGGTCTAACTTTATCCTCAGTCTGGATCTTCCATAAACTGCTCATGGTGGTTAAGAACAAAGATTAAAATCTCGTTGCTCAATACCCTAACATGAAGCCTTTACTCCCATGTTGGGAGGGTCCATCTAGCTTCCCCTTCCAACCTCCTTGAGTATAGCGATAAAAAAAATTATTATACTCCATCTATTTATGTTATTCTCCTTGTATTCTTTCTTCCTTTTTCCTTTCCAGTGTTTGTTGTAATGGATTATTATCGTCATATTTTGTTATAATCATTTAATATTATTCAAGCAAACTTTTTAACAAAAAAAATAATGGATGAACGGAATTAGTAGCAACAAAAAAGCGATTGATTTGAAAAGTGAGGCAAGGAAAATACACAATGAAGATCGACGACAGCTATGTATGTATGGAAAAGCAAAACAACCGTTACATATGTGGAGAGATTACACCAAAACCAGTAAATACATTTTATTTTATTTCACTAGTAAAATCAGATAAAGCATCCCACAAGTCAATGAGATAATTGTTTGGGTTTCAATTTTAATTTACAACTTTGTTTTTTTAAAAATTATAGAAATTTTACCAATCATATTGTAGCTTTCTTCCTAAAACTACAACTTTGATTCTAAAATTTTTCCAATCATGATTTAGCTTTCTCTTTCAAAGTTACAACCCAAAAAGAAAACTATTTTTTTTTTCTTGGCTGTAACATGTCAAAAACGTAAAGCCTTATTTGTTGAACTATAAAAATTATTTGGTTGTAGTTGTACATTTTTTTAATGAAGATTTTTATGTTGTAGATTTAGAAGCTCTAGCTGTAAGTTTTTAGCTGTAACTATTCTAAAATAAAACATGATTGGTATTTATACAATATGTGATGTAATTTTAATTTTAATTTTTATAGATTAAAATTGTTATAATTTAGAAATTTATTGCTACTTTTAACATATAAAATAAATTTAGTAAACATATGATATTGCTACTTTTAACTCAATTTATTTTATATGATTAAAGTAGCAATAAATCTCTAAATTATAACAATTTTTATCTACATAAAATAATTTAACTAAATCTACAGCACATATCAGGGGCAGACCTAAATTTAGTGGGGGCACTATAATTTTAATAAACATGATAAAAAATAAATATAAAATGTTATAATAATATTCTTTTTTTCATCAAAATATATAGAAATGATTGTGTTATATTTTATATATTATAATAATATGTTTGAAAAACATTGTAAAACTTCTTGTTTTCTTAAATATTATTCTATAGATATTTAATCTTAAAAGAAAATTATAATATAGAAAAACATAAATTAAGGCTTTAAAAAAAATCAGATATCCCCTTTAATTATAAAAGGGAGAAGATTATTTTGGAAAGATGTAAAGATTTAGTAAGTGGAAAAGCATTTGAAAAATAAAGTTTACTAGATACATACACAATTGCAAATAAAGAAGCTAATTAAGAAAATAGAAAAATGGAAACATGACTCGATTAATTAATGCAAAATTTATGATAGATAAAAAGTAAAAAATATGTAAATAGTGGGTGCATTATGGGATTTGGACGTGGAATTAGTGGGGGCACTAGAGCAATTTAATCACCAAATTACCAATCCTTTCACATAATTACGTATATACAAAAATTTGTTGAAATTTAACTGGGGCACGTGTCCTCCTTTTCTCAATGTTGGAACCGCCCCTGGCACATATTATATACTTACCAATCATGTTTTATTTTAGAACAGTTACATCTAAAAATTTACATGTTTTGACCGAAAACTTGACTCCACTTGGTCCAAAACCCTAGAGATCCTCACCCAATCCCTAAACTCGTATCTAGTCCTCTCTTTATACACACGTTTCCAGACATTAACCACTCTTAACTCATTATCATCCTACCCTGCTCTCAGGATGCATCCTTTAGCAACCAATGTACCATCCACCCATGGTAAACAAGGAATCACTTTTCCCTCTAGACTTACATTGATACCCACCCGTCCCACATAAGTCTCCGGAGAACTACTCTCTCCTAAAGAAATGCAGGGGAAAAACATTCCCCTCAAGAGACCCACCCGTCTCTTGATACTTATACTGAGACCCACGCGTCAGAGATAAGTAAGTATCTCACCATACTACACTGAGACCCACCCGTCATCGGCAAGTATCCCATCTATACTACACTGAGACCCACCCGTCACAGGTAAGTATGACCTCTATACTACACCGAGACCCACTCGTCATCGGTAAGTATAACCTCGATGCTACACTGAGACCCACTCGTCACAGGTAGATTTACCAGAGACCAACGCGTCTCTCGAAAATGGTAATGAGTTATTCGGGAACCTACTATCCCTAGAGTAATAAATTCTAAAACATCTATAAACATCTATGACTAGATGTGCCCCACGTGGCTAAACTCGATATTCTCCACCCAAAATATCTTCCAAAACACGGCCGACACTGGTCAACCAAACAAAATGCTTATAAGAATCACACACCTTATAATAATACAAGAAAAATAAATAAGGAACTCCATCTTATAAATTTCCCAAAAATATATATCGTTACAAGGAAACAAAAAATACATGAAAAAACCACAATAGCAACATGCTAATACAAAAAAACTGGAACCAAAAAGATAAAAGTAAGCTCAAGCTGCGACCTGCTTGTCGAACCACTTCCTGAACTTCAACTTCATCTTTGCCTCTGGCTCCTAAGCCTCATCCTCATTACCGCTATAGCCCCAGAAGACTCTCAGCAACGGTATCTTCTTCTAGCGCAGGACCTTCTCTCTCCTCTCGAGAATCCTCACAAGAACTGTCGGAACTGTCAAATCAGGCCTAAGATCCTCCGGAATCTTAGCCACCAACTCCTCCGACTAATGCATGCACTTCCTCAACATCGACACATGGAAAACCTTAGTAAATGTCTTCATATCGAAGGTAACTCTAACTAGTACGCAACCGGTCTAACTCGCTCCACTACCGGGAACATACTCATAAACCGCGGACTCAGCTTGTTCTCTGCTATGGATCAGTGAGGACCCCTCAACATAGCCATCTCGAGATACACACGATCTCCAAATGCAAACTCAAGCTCTCTCCACCGCTTATCGGCATAGCTCCTCTGCCGATCTTGAGCCTCCTTTATGTCAGCTTTAAAACACGGATCTTCTCCGTCGTTTCATGAACATAGGTCGCACCATAAATTTTCTTCTCCTCCACTTGGGTCCAGCATAGAGGTGTCCTACACGACCTCCCATACAACGCCTCATATGGAGCCATCCTGATACTCGCCTGAAAGTTGTTATACGCAAACTCAGCCAGGCACAGATGATCAGCCCAGTGACCACCCCAATCCAGAACACACATCTGCAGTAAATCCTCTAAGGTTTGAATAGTCCTCTCCAATTATCCATCAGCCTGCGGATGATATGCCGTACTCATATGTACCTTAGTGCCCAACTCTGTCTGAAAAACTCTCTAAAACTCAGACGCAAACTTAGGATCCCGGTCTGATACAATACTGGCTGGCACTCCTGCAGCCCCACAATCTCCTTCATAAATTTCTTAGCCAAAACCGCAGCTTCATCGATCTTCTTAATGGACAGAAAATGTGCAAACTTGGTCAGACGGTCCACAATCACCCAAATCGCATCATAGCTCCTTGAGTTTTGGCAAGCCTACCACGAAATACATCGTGATCATATCCCACTTCCACTCCAGAATGGATAAACTCTGCAATAACCCCGCCTGGAGCCCGATGCTCAGCTTTAACCAACGAACACGTATCGCACTTCGTGACCCAAACAGCCACGTCTCTCTTCATCCCCACCCACTGATAATACAACTTAAGATCATGATACATCTTATTTGCTCCCGGATAAATCAAGAACTTGCTCGCATGAGCCTCACTCAAAATCTCCTATCGCAAAATGTCATCTTTAGGCACGCACACTCACCCACGAACGAGGATAGTCCATTCGGAGAGACTTAATACTCAAACCCAACACTTTTCGAAGCAACAATAAAAAAACTGATCACTTTCCTGAGCCACCTGAATCATACTCAGAAGGTCTGTCTGATCAACTACCTCAAAACCCAAAGGCTCCTGCGAGATAGCACACAATCGCAACGTGCAAATCTCGCCCACTAAGGCCTCAACCTTCTGCTCCCGAATTGCATCAACTCTCCTCCGACTCAGAGCATTTGCCACCTGGTTGGCTTTACCCGGATGGTAAATAATATCCAAATCATAATCCGCTAGCAACTCAACCCAGTGCCTCTATCTCATATTCAGCAACGGCTGAGTAAAGATATGCTACAGATTCTTGTGATCCGTATAAATCTGCACCTTCCCGCCATAAAGGTAGGATCTCCAAATCTTAAGAGTGAATACTGTTGGGAATGTCCTGAAATCACACTTGTATTCACTCTAGTGATAGTTGTACTGTCGAGATTAGACATTCATATGATACTAGGTGGTCATAACGTTTTGCTAGGAGCCGCTGATGATTTATGAGTTATGAACTCATTGCTAGTATTATATGATCCTACAAGGTCACACACCTAAGCAAACTGGATTTACTTTATGTGGGAATGATCATTAATGTAATGATCCAAATGATGTGTATTTGAAACACATGAGAATTGTGTTTAAGAGAAGGTGTCGATCAACACCATAGGGTGGTGTCGATCGACACAGGCTAAAAACCGAAATAGGGATTTCGGTTTAATGACTTAATTTGAACTGGTTTAATTGCTGGACGATTAGGTTTTCTCATGTGCCTATATATATGATATGAGGCACGAAATTGAGAGCAGCCTTAGTTGATAGCCACCTCTGAAACGTAGGATTCCCTGAGAGATCCGATTCCAGGTACTAGCATCCCTGCGGGTTCCAGTTTGTGTGCGTGTGGACTAACCGTAGAGGCGCAGCAATTGAAGCGCTATAGATCTCGATAATCTGTCAAATTCCGCTGCATAATCACCAGGTATATTCGAGATCCCGTTCTTGTAGATTCATCGTTTACAAACCCTAGATCCTAGGTAAAAGGAATTGTCACTAGGTTATTTAATAGAGATTAAACCGGTTAAAACCTGATGAAATTCCTACAAATACCACCGCTCCCAACTCAAGATCATATGTAGGTCGTTTACGCTCACTACCATGCAACTGCCTCGAAGTATACGCAATAACCTTACCGTCTTGCATCAGGACACAACCCAACCCAACTCTTGAAGCATCAGTTTACACTGTATAAGGCTTCTCCGACTCGGGTAATGCCAATACTGGGGTACTCATCAACATATTCTTGAGCCTTTCAAAGCTTTCCTCGCACTCCGGCGACCACATAAATGGGACATCCTTGCCGGTCAACATTGTCATAGAATGCGCAATACTCTCAAATCCCTTGACGAATCTCCTGATCTCGGTGGCGTTACTTGGTCCAGGCCAATCTTGAATCGTCTCTATCTTAGCCAGATCTACAGCCACTCCCTCCGCGAAAATGATATGACCAAGGAACCCCATCTGTCTCTGCGCATTTCCTCAAATTAGCATTCAACTTTTGTTCACGAAGCTTCTCCAAAACCAATCTCAAATGAGCCTCGTGCTCCTCAGAACTCTTGGAATATACCAATATATCGTCGATAAAGATGATAACAAACATATCCAAAACTCCTTGAACACGTCGTTCATCATTCTCATAAAAGCCGTCGGTACATTCGTCAAACTGAAAGGCATGACTACAATCTCGAAATTGGAGTTGTCCCAGGCTCTAACTCAATCGTGAAAGGATCAGACCAAGACGGCGGTAATCCTTGTAACGACTAAAACACATACTCAAAATCTCGAACAACTCGAATCTCCCCGATAGTAACCTCTCCTTCAGACTCTGGCATCAAAATAGTAGCCAAAAACACCTTGCAACCCCGCACTAACATATGCTCCGCCTGAAAAGCTGAGATTACAATACTCCCGGAAGTAGGTCTCACTCCCTGAAACACTACGTTTCCCGCGTCGCGCTCGAAAATGACTCTTCCTCAATAACAATCCAGATGGACTATGTAATACGATAGCCAATCCATCCCTAGAATTACATCGTACAACTCCACCAGACTAATCACCAAATCTGCAGGCATCGACTTCTCAGCAATCTGAACATCCACTGCTCTATCACGAACAAAAGTAGCCAGGAATCCTCCTCCAACCACTTTAACAAAGCCTGAAAGCTCACCCGTAGTGCTTCGGATGCCACTGCTCTCGGCATGCTCCGAAGTAATGAAGCACTTCGATGCTCCAGAATCTGAAAGAATGTGGGACTCGAAATCTCCCACTAATAAGGTCTCTACACAATTCACATGCATTAGGAACCCTAATAATACTATCACATGCAAAATAAAAGAACACAATAACAATTCAACCCCAAAAGAATTTACGAAGTTCGACTCTAAGATTTTACTTGTGATCTGCGCGCCACCGTGCTGCCCCACCTCTGCCGGTGCAAGAACCAGCAAGAACCTCTGCACATCCTCCATGTTACGGCCAGTAAAAACCACCAGTCTGTTGAACTCAGCATCGTACTCTCGCACTATACTCTCTCTTTGAGTCAGCTCCATAAAATTTGTTTGAAGACGATCCCTCACTTCCCGAAGAAAGTACTTGGCGTTGAACTCGCCCATCGTCACAAGATAGCGAGGATGCTCAGCAACTACAGCCCTTGGCTGCTCAACCTCTGCAGTCCTCGGCTACGCCTCATCACCAGAGGTCCTGCTAGAGCCTGCCCCGGAACCCTCACCGGAAACCGCCCCAAAAACTGTGTCATCAAACCCTCCAAACGATCCTAAACTAGAGCAGCACCCCCATATGGGGCCGCTCCACCTCCAGCCAACCTGGAACCCCTCCCAGCACCCACACTGCCACTCACGGATAGCACTCGTATCTACAATACTCGAAGACTATGGCACTAGTCCTCTTCCATGACCACAACCTCTACCACGGCCTCTAGCTCTCCCATGACCTCTGGCTCCGTTATCCATTTGTTTGCACTCATACAGAACAGGAAACATGAGCCAACAAAAAGTAATAAAACAATCAAAAACATAACTTATTGCGGAATCTCATTAAAGGCCGAAGAGGATGATCTAAGATTCCTAATTGTCTAACCACCAATAAACAATTAAATCACATAGTCTCAATTCACCCAATCTATAGTCCTAAAATCGTAAAGGCTCTGATACCAAAATGAAACAACCAACACTTTCTTTTTTATTTTTTAATAGCCCGAGTTAATATTCCCATAAATATTAACCCTCTACAGCTATTTAACAATTGCGGAAGTCCTCATAAAATAATCCAATAAAATATTAAAACATTTATCCAAGCAAATTCAATTCCATAATTCAAATATTCCAAAGAAGTACTAGCAACCTAAATACCAAGTTCACTAGAACTGAACAAATAACAACAACCCTAATCATCCTCTTCATCAGGCCTTGATTTCGCGATCACACATTTCTTTTACCTGCAACACATGAGAATAAGAGTTGCATAAATATTTAATAAATACTTAGTGAGACGGTCCTCCCGTCTACAGGCTAAGTACGCACATACTAGAAATCAACAACAATTAAATTAAAAAGTTCAACACATCGCACGGTGTCGATCGACACATCGCATGGTGTCGATCGACGCTTCACCATCACAGGTGTCAATCGACACATCGCACAGTGTCGATTGACGCTACCACAACAAGGGTGTCGATCGACACGTCGCACGATGTCGATCAACACTCAAACTGCATTTCAATACTCAGAACGATAAAACAAGACGTATTCGTGAAGAACAAAATCCTCAACAATTTATCACGAATCACCACACAGAAACCACAATTTCAACACAATCAATCATAAAAACTACCACCATTCCCTAATGCAAAACCTTAAATCAATCGCTAATGATTCCTTGCATATTCGAGTCTACGGTCGTGCACTCACCTCGATTCTGTGATTGAAAAGGAATGAACGGCTATGAAAATAGACTCAAACCACACCGAACTTTTGATTCCTTTGCTGGAACCACAAGGAAAACACAGCAATCCCACACAACAATCACACGAGTCCTTCGAACGAGGAAAGACGAAGAACGATTCCCGAAATCTCTTCCAATCACCAATTCTCTCACAAAACCCCTTTTAACGTGTTTTTCTGAAAAACGATCATCATTTGCTTGTCCTTATATAACACGGCCTAGGGCTGCGCATCCAAACCATGCAACAAACCGGAAAATTTATCTGAAATCGAAATTGATTTGAAACAATGGTGTCGATCGACACCCCTCCCAACTTCCTAGAATTTGGTAACAGGATGTTTGGGATAAATTTAGCATGTTTGAATAGTTCTACAGAATGACGAAAGAAAGGTATCTTTATTGATGATTTATCTTAAAACAATACAACTCCTAGCTATATTAAGTTGAAAGCGTCAAGTGATTGCTTTGATAAGATCCTCAGAGGTATTGCGATTCGTAGGTATCTCCAAAGATCCAATTAGCAAGAATCGAAGATTTGCAGAGGTTTCTTAGAAGGTCTGATTAGCGTGAATTAGAGCTTCGTAGATGGCTCATAGCTTGTGATTGAAAGCGTCGAGAGTTTATTTCTTAGGGTTTTTAGTTGAGTTTTTGATCATCCTCTGCTCTCTTGGGAGCTTTCTTTTTATAGATGTCCCTTAAACCTTAGGTCGGTTCATAGGTCGTTTTGTAGGTCGGTTCCAAACTTACCTTATAAGATTTGGACCTATCTTTAATTAGAAGTTCGTACGTATCACGTAAGATTCGGAGAACTTTTATCCCTTATGATTCGAAAGACATATATTCTAGAAGATTCGGAGGTAGGCCATTTGGATCTACGCCAATGGGGCCTGTATCATTTGGACCTATGCCACATGGGCTTAGGTACTTGTTGACTTTACGATAAGTAAACCAATGAATTAATTTTTTCCAACAACTTGCCCCCCACTCTCTAATTTCTATTTAGAATTTAGAGAGTAGTTGATGCCGCCCTAAATGGGCGATGCAAAGAGTTTTAAAATTATAAACCCTAATCTGCAAGTGCACAGTTGACAATTGTAGTACTTAGGGGTCGATCGAGAGGAGATTATGTTGTTATGCTATAAATCTATATGATGCAAAATAAGCTAAGAGAAAATATATTTGGTTTTGGAGTTTTTAATGAAATAAAGCAAAGCAATAAAATAAAGGGATAGATAAATCAAAACATGCAAGATAAAAGAAATTAAAAGGAACTAATGCAACATGATCTACACTGTATTTAAAGTGATGCAACTAGTGTTCTAGAGCTCAAATCACTATGGTAGAATCATTCCCCTTTCGAGGCTCCGAAACCTATAACCCCTACCCCAATAGACTCAACTTTCGATGGTTATTGAAAGGTGGAATCACGCTATAAGAATTAGATTTGATTGCTCACTAGACTCTTTAACTAAACTTTCGATTGTTAAGACGCCTAGCATATCAAATATTAGATCCGAACGGTACAAAACCTTTTGGAATCGGTACCAATCTAATATCGGTCACTAGGTAGCTAGTCTAGATCACGCCTTGAGCACAAATAAAGATAGAGAATCATGCTAAAAACAAACTCAATAAATATGTAGAAGATGCAAGCAAAAGAACTTTAAAATAACTTATTATCAAACATACAACTACTCTACATGTTATGAAACATGGAGCAACTAGAGAAGTTGATAAAACAGTAGATTCATGCTAAGTAAGGGCTCGGCAGAGGTGGATCCTGAAGCACAAGGCTTGAGAAGAACACTATGGCCTTCATCGCTCTTCTACAAAGGATAAAGATGAAGATCTGAAGAGAATAACAAAAATACATGTTTATTATTGATTTTTGGTGCCTAGGGCTGCTCTCCTTCTCATAAGAGGCTAAAAGCAAGTATATATAGGAGTAGGAAGAGGTCTTGGGTCGGTGGAACTTCTAGCATTTCAGTTCGGGCAAAAACGTCGTTTTGTTGATAAGTGCACAGAAGTAGCCACGGCACCGGACGGTGGCACCGGTCGCGTGAATTGGTCCGGGGTCTGGCTTAAAATCATCTCCTTGTGCGTGGCTTTACTTAAATGATCGTCCCATGGGTTGGTTCGGTGCTTAGACCCATCTTGAACTTGATTCTTCTTCAAGGCATAATGACATACCTTCAGTAAAACTTGAATTACTTCCAAAATACAACTCCATTTGATATAATTCTAACTTGACTAAAAGGGCTATCTCCATGTGAAATTTCATTGCCGTCCAAGTTGATTTGGTCCTCCGTCCGAGGTGATGTTTCGGAGATATACTTTCTTTCCAACATGGGAAATTGTGAAATCTTCAACTTGGGTGAGTTAGATAGGATCCTTTGACCTTGGTAAGTTGTTGTAAGTTGAAGAATACTCATTTTGCTCCTTTTTACGCCCTTTTTGATGATTTGACCTATATGACTCTTCAAAACCATATATACGAGAAAACTACATCTTTTGATAGAAAAGCTTATTAAATAGAATGTAAAATAGATAAAAACGAATAGTAAAAGTGGTAAAATACCGGGTTTATCAACTCTCCCAGACTTAGCCTTTGCTTGTCCTCAAGCAAACAAAAGGTTAATAAGGAAAAAAGATTTGAAAACACGGGAACTCACATATTCTTTAATCTTGTTTCTTTCTCTAAACATGTAATCTACATAAAGACAAAGTGAGTTCATGGACGCTTTTCATCGTCTCCCATTGTGAATTCGAAAGTATGTCTTAAACTGCCGTCCTTGCAAAATCTCAACTTCAAGTCAATCGATTCTTTTACCATCTTAGATTCTCAAATATCTTCGATCGAGGATATTTACAAGGAAGTCGGCTGGGTGTTTAGGAAAGGTTGATTTTAGTGGTGAGGTTAAAAGTGTTTAGGATTACCAAAAATTCCGAGTGTGAGTCATTATGCAAAATTGCAAGAGAGAATGGATCTATTGAAGTCCACAATTTTCCAACCACTTTGTTGTTTGCCTTTCTCCCCCAGACTTAGACTTTTCTCCGGCAATCACTTGTAAAACTCTCAAACTCATCTCTCCTTTGTACCATTTCATTCCTTGGGTATTCTTTGGTCACTGACTCTTTGAAAACCATTTTCCTTTCCCTTATATTATTATTATTATTATTTTTTATTATTTTTTTTATTTTAAGGGGGAAAATGGTCTCATAAAGATATGAGTTAAGTAAGACATGAAATTGTTACCATGATTAAGCGTCCATGGATCAGCCAAGCTTCTTTAGTTTTCTGAAATTTGGTTGTTGTTCTCCTTCCTTCTATGTTGATCGTTGCAATCTTCTAGTGATTGGAAAATTGCGTCGACACTACTCTCTCCGACGCTTTTACACATATCTGCATAGAGGACGTAGCAAAAGAAGTGCATGAGGTCTGAAAGAAAGGTTTAAGGGCTAAGGTAGGGTACCAACTAAAAGTGAGCTAGACATTCATGAAAACAGAGAGGGGTAAAAAGAGGATAAGATGTCATGAATGTGATTCGTTCCTTGATCTAATATCTTTAACAAGAGATAGTTAAAATTCATGTTAGTAAACCAAATAGAGAATCAAAATCATTTCCATCACAATAGTGCAAGTAGCAATCTCCTTGGACTCCATTCGGACACTAGGTGTCTCAATCAATTATCCGGAACAAACCCTGCAATAATGGTTACTTTGTTTTGAAATCAAAACGTTGTTGATCAAATAAAGGTGTCATCATCCAACTAATTTTAACTCAATAAAACGGTTTTTGAAAACGATTTTTGAAAATATAAATGTCCAACACGAACAAACGCGTTAGTAGCAACAATCCCCCAGACTTAACTTACACCGTCCTGGTGTAAATTAAATCAAATTAAGGGTGAAGTGTTGTAAAATAAAAATATGTAAATGAAAAAGGTGGAGAATAGAACCAAGTTACCGGATAAAGAAACTCAAATTCTTCCAAAGTTGAATCGGTTGGATGGTGTTCAAAGAAGGGTGAAGAAACTCCCCAAAAATTTCTCTAGGCACAAGAAATAGTGTTTCTCAATTTTCCAAACAAATCACTCCGCAAGGACCGAGAGGTTACGACAGCGATTTATGGTCGCTTATAGGCAAAGCCCAAAATTCATAATACATCATCCGCCCCATATTGGAAATCTCTGAATTATAGGTTGTTGAACAGATCCTAGAAGAAGTTGCAAAACTCTTGCTTTAAACGTTGAAGTAGAGGATTCATAAGTTGGTTGAAAAGACTTCTTGTTTTTCTCTTTTCTTTGTGCACATCTTCTATGGATAAGGTGGATCATTCTTTAAGAAATTGGAATTTCCAAAGTCAAACCTGTGGAAGAACCAAATATCCTTGCAAAACACTTAAAATTATTTGTTAAATAAACTTGGACCTAGGTTCCTGAATACCGAAGCAACAAACAATATTATCCAAGCTCATTTTAAAGTAGAAAACAAGTAGTGAAAAGATAAGTGTAAGATGTGAAAATTATTTCAAAATCAAACTTAATTAAACCAAATTTTAAAAGTGCAATGTGAAAATTCAAAAATAAAATAAATTTTATTTGAGAAAATCACAATTTAAAAATATTTTGGGTTTTAAAAATTGTTCATGTAAAATTATAACCATTTTTAAATAATTTAAAAAGAAAAAAAAAAAAAACTTACCTCGTGGTTCGAAACGTGGTGCTTGGCTCGTGTCAGGTCAGATCCGTGGGAAGATGCGGGATGGATGGGACGCGGGATGGGTGGGACACGGGACAAGGCTGGACGAGGCGTGGGACGAGCTGGGGATGCGGGACTATCCAGGCACCGGTCACTTACGTGACCCGGTGTGGGCGTCTGTGGAGAGACGCTCGTGGGATGAGGATGCTCCTGGCGGATTGATCCACGGGACGAAGCACATATGGGTCGCAGACGCGGGACGAACGGTCTTGGCACCGGTCGAATTTCCGTGTTCGGGGTCTCTGTCCGGGGCCTGGGACTGTGAAAATCAGACCAACCTCTTCATTACAGAAAGAGATATTGTTATCTTATGTTCATCCAGTTCTACATAATATAAAGACACAAAACTCATTCATTTTCATTCATACTTGATAGTAACTAATGCATGTTGTGAGAAGGATCCCATCAGGAGAAGGTGTAGAGATGTCGGGATGATCCGAGACAAGCCGGAACAGGCGGAGGAGTCATGGGTCGGGTCTGAAGGTTCGCCGGCTTGCATGTGTTCAGGATGGCCTGGCTCGGCGAAGTGTGCACGTCACGGGTTTATGGTGCCAAGCGATGAGAAGCTTAAGAGGAAGGCGAGTGATGGAAGCAGATAAGTGTTGCCGAGAGATTTGACGCCTCCAATCTGGCGGATGAATCTCAGTTGGTGGAATTTCCAGCCAACACCTAATCGACTCTGTAAAGTGTCTTCTGCTTGATTGAAAATTGGTATTCAAAGCTGAGAACTTCTATAAATAAAATTCAGATCTTTTTTTTTTAGTAATGTTTGAGATCGAATAAGATTCAGATCCAATTGCAGATATCTTGAAACAAACTCATCCGATAATAGACACACATAGTATGTTATGGGACAAGAAAATGTTAAGAACATTTTGGAGGCAAAGAAGGAAGGAAGAATCAAGTGGGTACGTTGTTGTTGTTTTTGTTGTTGTTCTGAGTAGGCAGAATAAGGCGATCTTGGCCTTCGATTATTTTTGCGGATTTGATGAGATATCTCGTCTTGATCTGCCCCAAGAATATCTTTTCCTGATGTTGTTGTGTAGCTGCACAATTTTGACCATAAAAAAAAAACCATTGATTCATATGCATATTGGAAGTTCTGAAATGTCGAATAGGACACAATTAAAAAAATGCCTGAAAACCGAGAATTGCCTTCTTCAAACGATAAACCTCCTAAGCCAGACTGCAGAAAAAAAAACTCAAAATCAAAAGCAAGCTTCGTTTAGTTTCAAAATGGGATCAGCCTATGGAAGTTTTGGAGTGATGATGCGTACGTTCTTTTATCGTATAAGTAGAAGAAGAACTGGTAAGGAGAAGAGTATTCATCTGAGTTTTCGCTGTGCGCCAATGCAACAACTTGGTAGAGCTAAACCGTGGAGATTATTTACTAGAAGAAAGGAGAAGAGTCAAATAAGAGAGAAGAAGTCAACAGTTAGTGAAGAGGTTAAAGATTAGTTAGACAGTTAGAGATTTATTGCGACAGTAAAGAAAGTGTAAAGAGCTCTATAGTATATAAATAGAGTCTCTGCATCCATTAGAGTTTCTTATCTGAGATTTGGGAATTTTCCAAGTTCAAAGTATCGGGATTGAATCAAGAGCTTGAGGAAGGCTTGATTCACTTGGCTTGTAATTCCTCCTTTATCAATAAAGATTTGGTTTGTTCTTAACAAATTGGTGTATCGTGAGCGAAATTGGATCGAGACGCTGTGATGGGTGTATGGGAAGACGATGGATCATTTCCAGCGGCGAGTTCGCAATCGGAGAAAGGACGACGACCAACGATTACGGTGACTGTTGAAGCAGTGTCGCAGTCGTTGATAACGGCGATTGATTTTAAGCTTGAATTCGAACAACAAAGACAGACTTAAATCAAAGCTTTGGATACTCGAATCGAAGATCTGGATTCCAAAATTGATGCAAAATTTGATTACTTCCCACATCCATTCAATTCGCTAATGGATTATCAAAAAAAGGAAGGTAAACGTCTGATCGAGGTTCTAAGTGCTTCCGTTGAACCGAAACATCGATCTCAAGTATTTTTTCCTGATTTGGAACCTCGACGTAGTCATAGGATTGTTGATGACGATATTGGAATGGATGTGGGAAGTAATCGTGAGAATCTGGTCCGAAAGTTTGAGATGCCTATTTTTCAAGGTCTAAATGTCTATGGATGGATTGTTAGAGTTGAACGTTATTTTCGTATAGGAGGTTTACAGAGGATACAAAATTGGATTTGGTTTCGGTCAGT
Source organism: Draba incana (assembly GCA_963576765.1). NCBI lineage: Eukaryota > Viridiplantae > Streptophyta > Magnoliopsida > Brassicales > Brassicaceae > Draba > Draba incana. The sequence continues at coordinate 19,644,785 of OY755207.1, forward strand.
CTTGATGAGTCAGCTTTGAGCTGGTTCAATAGCAAATTGATGCGGTGACCTTTTCGCAATTGGATAGATTTTAAGCAAAGACTCATAGCGAGATATACGAAAGGGTTGGTTAGAGATCCTAGTCAGCTCTTATTCTCTATAGCCCAAACTAGTTCACTGGAGCAGTTGTGGATCTCTTTGAGCAATTATCTTCACATGTTCTTGGGATTTCAAAACAGCAGTTGGAAGGAATTTTCTTAAATGGTTTAACTCTTGAGATGAGAGAGGTAGTGTATATCTCTAAACCAAAAGATCTTCTTGAGATGAAATCAATGGCCATTCAAATGGAGAATAGCTCCTTGTATAAGATGGTGTGTAGAGAGAGACAGACAAACTCTAGGAAGTTGTATTCCTTAATTGGCAGGTCTAGAGCAGAACATAATTCCCAAGTGGCTTGGAAGATGAAAGCTATAACTACTAATCCTCATGTTGGTGGTCAAATGACGATGGGAAAAACCAATTCTAGGCCGCAGCAGCATCTCTCTAAGGAGGAGTTAACTCAAAAGAGACGTGAGGGTTTGTGTTATAAATGTCCGGAGAACTGGTCTAAATCTCATAAGTGTGCTAATAAGACACTCCAGATTTTGACTCTTATCGATGGTTATGAGATGGAGGTTTGACAACAGAGATGTCAACTATGATGAGTCTGATGTAGAATATGGAGTTGTCTCTCAATGCTTTTTTAGGCATTGATACACCTACTACAACTAAACTGTGGGGAACTATTAAGAAAAGTAGAGTGGTGGTGATGTTAGATAGTGGGGCCACTCATAATTTCATTTCTCTAGCATTAGTCACTAAGACTAATTTGCATATCATCTCTAATCAACACTTAGAAGTGCTTTTAGGCACATGGGAAAAGGTGAAGGGATTAGGGGTTTGCAAGAATGTTAAATTTTACTTACAAGAGTTGGAATTTACTTATGATTTCATTACATTGGAGCTTGGTAGTGCATATTTGATATTAGGGATTCAATGGCTGCGTACCCTGGGAAACTGTCATGTGGATTGAGACAGCCATGAATTGTCATTCCAATAACAAGATCAACAGGTTACCTTACAAGGATACCTTTCTTTACACAGGTCTAAAAGCTCTTTCAAGGCTCTTCACACTAAAGTTCCTGTATCAAACAAAGGTGTTGAGTTGCAGTTTGATAACATACAATGATCATCACAAGAAGAAGGGGTGGTTCCTCCAGCATGAACTGTTGTGTTCGAGAAGTATCAAGAGGTGTTTCAAGAACCTACAGGGCTGCCTCCTATCTGTAATAGAGAGCATGCTATAACTTTACAGCTGAGAGTTGGACCAATAATTGTAAGACCATATCGATACCCTCATGCCCATAAAGAGGCTGTGGACAAACTTATTAAAGACATGTTAGTAGCACCAACTATCCGCCCCAATCATAGCCCTTTCTCCAATCCAGTTCTATTGGTTAAGAAGAAAGATAAGACATGGAGATTTTGCGTTGACTACAAGGCGTTGAATAGAGCTACTGTCCATGACAAGTATCCAATACCTATAATAGATCAACTACTAGATGAATTGTGTGGTGCTAGGTGGTTTTCTAAATTGGATCTTCGGTCATGCTATCATCAAATAAGAATACAGGATGCAGATATTGAAAAGACAACCTTCAAATCTCATGATGGCCATTTTGAATTTTTGGTCATGCCTTTTGGCTTGACCAATGCCCCTACAACCTTCCAGGCCTTAATGAATGAAATATTTAGGCCTTTTCTTCGGAAGTTTGTGTTGGTTTTTTTTTTTATGATATTCTCATCTATAGTGCTAAATTGGAGGATCATGTGCAACATCTAGAAGCTGTCCTACAATTCTTTAAACAGCAACAATTGTTTGCTAATCAGAAAAATGAACTTTTGGCCAACATAAGGTTGAGTATCTTGGTCATATCATATCTGGTGAGGGTGTCTCTATGAATCTTGTGAAGATTCAGTTGGTTCAACACTGCCTCTGCCTAGAACACTAAAACAATTATGGGGATTTTTGGGCTTAGTAGTTTATTACAGAAGATTTGTTCAGGGATATGGGATTTTAGCTAAACCGTTGACTGAGTTATTGAAGAATGATCACATTAATTGGGATAAGAAAGCCCAATGAGCTTTTGAAGCATAAAAACAAGCGATGGTTACGGCTCCAGTTTTAGCGCTGCCAGATTTCACTAAATCTTTTGTGGTGGAATCGAATGCGTCTGGTTTTGGATTAGGAGCAGTTCTTATGCAAGAACATCATCCTATAGCCTATTTTAGTTATAGATTGAAGGAGAAAGAACAATTGAAACCGGTTTATGAACACGAGTTAATGGCTATTGTGTTGGCAAAGCAAAAATGGAGAAATTATCTTTTGGGGAGAAGGTTTGTGGTTAGATCAGAAAAGTCTCAAGTATTTGTTGGAGCAAAGAGAGGTGACTTTAGACTATCAAAGATGGTTAACAAGGGTGTTGGGATATGATTTTGAGATTGAATACAAGATGGGGGTTGAAAACAATGCTGCAGATGGATTATCTCTACTGATTAATCTTTGCTGATGACATTGACATTTCCTCTTTCGCTACAGTTACAGGATTTGTTCACTAAGATTGAGAAAGATGTTGAGATTCAAAGAGTATTGTCTTTGGTAAGGGAGGATAAAGCGCCTAAAGCTGGTTATAGTATTGCGGAAGGGAGATTGTTCTATAAGCCTCGTTTGGTGATGCCAAGTATGTCTCCAACAATTCTAATCATTTTACATGAGTATCATGATGATGTATATGGAGGGCACTCAGGTGTTATCAAAACATTAAGGAGAATACACGGGGTTTTCTATTGGAAAGGCATGAAGAAGAAGGTTCAACAATATGTTGCTCAGTATGGGATTTGTCAAACTAGCATATACTCGACTTTATCTTCCCATGCTTGTTTCAACCTAGTCCTTTACTTAATCAGATCTGAGAAGGCCTTTCCATGGATTTTATAGAAGGATTACCTCTGTCATGCGGTTTCAATGTAATCCTTGTGGTAGTTGATAGGCTAAGTAAGTATGGTCATTTTATTGGCTTGCGACATCCTTTTACTGCAGTAGATGTGGGAGATAAGTTTGTCAAGGAGGTTGTGCGTTTACATGGTTTTCCCAAGTCCATAATCTCGGATCGAGACAGAATTTTCTTAAGTGCCTTTTGGAATGAAATCTTCAGAGTTGCTGGGACTAAGTTGAAATTTTCTACAGCTTATCACCCACAATCGGATGGTCAGACCGAAGTGCTTAATAGATTTTTAGAGACCTATTTGAGATGTTTTGCTTCTGCTCATTCTAAGACTTTGGCCAATTTTTTTAACATATAATACGTCATTTCACACTTCGTTATAGTGTACTCCTTATCAGGTGGTGTATGGTAGAGTACCTCCTTCTCTGTTGTGGTTTGAGGTAGGTTCTACTAGAAATTATGAATTAGAAGTACAGTTGAAGAAAAGAGATGCTATGTTGCGGGATGTGATGGGTCATTTGTTAAGGACTCAGGATTTGATGAAGCAACAAGCAGATAAACATCACAGGGCCATGGAATTTGCTGTTGGTGACCAAATCTTTTTTAAATTTGCATCTCTATCGGCAACAATCAGTGCAAAGAAGAGTGTGTCAGAAGCTTGCGGCTTGATGGTTTGGTCTTGATGTACTTGAGCGTATTGGGCCAGTGGCCTAAAAGATACAGTTGTGTAACATCCTGAAACCAAAAAGTTGATTTTGCTAAGGGGTGTCGATCGACACCAGGTGGGGTTGTCGATCGACACCAGGTTCTGCGGGTTGTTTCAGTTTAAAATTAAATCGCTTGATTTAATACAATTTTGGGTGCACAACCCTAGGTCGTATTATATAACTCCCAGCCGCTGTTCTATACATTTGGAGTGAGAAAAACGTGATACAGAGGCAGAGAAGATAGATTGATTCGAGATTTTGAGTGATCGAGAGAATCGCGAGCCGTTCTTCGTTGTTCCTTGCGTAGAACAATTCGGTGTGGTGTTTGGAGGTTGTTGGTGCCTAGTTCTCCGTTTTTCTCGTCGCTGTTCGTCGCTGTCCTCGGGTTCTTATTGTTTTTAATCTGAAATCGAGGTGAGTGCGCGACCGTAGGCTCGAATATGCGAGGAATCGATTAGCGATTGGAATTAAATGTTTTATGTCTTGAATTTAGGTTGATTATGTTGTTTAATGATGATTTGTGACTTTTATGTTTTATGTCTCATGATGAAATCGTGGGTTAATCGTTTGGACATGTTTTCGTTGAATTATCGTTTTTGAGAAGTAATCTGCGAACATGGTGTTGATCGACACTGTGCGACGTGTCGATCGACACCCTTTATATTGATAGCATCGATCAACACCGTGTGATGTGTCGATCGGCACCCTGTTTTCCTGCATTGAAATTTTTTATTTTAATGGTTGTTGATTGTTCGTATATTCGTACTTAGCCTGTTGGCGGGAAGACTGTCTCACTAAGTAATTATTAATTACTTATGCATTTCTTATTTTCATGTGATGCAGGTAAAGGAAAAGTGTGACTGCGGAATCAAGGCGTAGGAAGATGATAATTAAGAAATGTTTGCATTGTTTAGACTAGCGAACCTGGTCGGTTAGGTTGTTAGATCTTTATATCATTCCTGAATCGGTTTATTGAATTATTTATTGGATTTTATTTATTAAAATATTTATTGGATTTTATTATTTAAATTATTGGTTTATGAGTTCCGCAATAGAGTTGTTTAGTAAAAAAAAAAGTGTTTGTTGTTTCATTTTGGTATCAGAGCCTAGACGTTTTTAGGACATTAAAATTGGATGAATTGAGACTATGTGGTATAATTGTTTATTGGTAGTTAGACCATTAGTAGTCTTAGAATCATCTTCTTCGGCTTTTAAAGAGATTTCGCGGTGAGTTGTGTTTTATTTCTTTGTGACTTATAATGTCCTTATCTTCTGTCATGTGGTGCACAGAGATGGCTCCAGTTACTAGAGGTCGTGGCAGAGCAGCTTCCGGTGGCGGCAGAGCTCCAGGCCGAGGAGGCCGAGGTCGTGGTTTAGGACGAGAGACAGAGTCGTCTAACAGTGTGGCCACATCCCAAACACATCAGTTGGAGACCACGAGCAAGACCAGTGCCAGTATCAGTGTGGCTGTTTGTGCTGGAAGGGGCACTGGGAGAGGTGCGGGTGGTGGAGTGGGCCCGGGTGGGGGTGCTGCTCCAGCTCAGGGTCGTGATGATGTCATTGTGGGAATTTTGACGCAGTTGTTGGATCGGTTTCCAGCGGTGGTTCTGGCACCGGCTCTAGTAGGACCTCCGGTGGTGGAGGCGCACCAGAGAGCTGCGGTGGTTGAGCAGCCGAGTGCTGTAGTCGCTGAGTATCTTCCTATTTTGTGATGATGGGACATATACAGAAGATTGGTACATCTTTTTTCACCGGCAGAGTTTGTCTAGAGGGGGCCGAGGAGTGGCGCTTGAGAGTGGAAACTTTTGATCGATTCGATGTCCTGCTGAGTACCGTGTAGAGTTGGCCGTTCACTATCTGAGTGAGGATGCGCATAGTTGGTGGAGATTGATTGACACTCGAAGGACAGTGTGGACTTGGGACGAGTTTTTTTCCTCGAGAGGTTTTGGATCGTCTTTAGATATGATTCATGGAGCTGGTTCAGGGAGCGAGTACATTACGGGAGTATGATGAAGAGTTCAGCAGACTTCTGGTTTATGCAGGCCGTAGCAAGGACGACGAGCAGACCCTTATGCAGAAGTTCTTGCAAGGGCTTCGTTTAAGCATTAAGACCCCATGCAGAGGTTCTAGGTACGCTTCGAGGGAGGACCTTGTGGAGCTTGCGGCTTCGATTGAAGAGGATCAGCGTGAGCAGGCTGGTTCTGCGATTGTTCCAGCTGTGGCTATCCCACCTGCGGTCGCTCCTGCTGTTCTGCCGAGGAGACAGTAGCAACAACATCATTCTCGAAGTTCTGGTTCTAGCAAAGGCGGCAAGCCTATGCAGGGTCAGAAGAGGAGGTTTGAGGAGGTATCTGGAGGCGGTCAGAGTGGTCGTGGTTGTTATGGTTACGGGAGCACGGAGCATCGAGTGGCAAACTGTCCCAAGATGGAGGCATCTGGGGATGCCAAGATCTGTTTCCATTGATGTGAGCCGGGGCATGTCAGACCGATGTGTCCTAAGTTGCAGCAGATGGCGTTGGCAACGGTTCAGCTAGTGGCAGCACAGCCTGTAGCTCAGTTAGGAGCTATGCAGCCTCAAGGTCAGATTGGACCTGCACCGCAAGTTTATGCACCAGGAGATGTTGGTCAGCATAGCGGCGCGCATATCACAAGTAAATTCTTAGTGGTTAAATATTGGTTGCTTTCTTTTATTTTGCTTGTGATAGTCATATTAGGGTTTTCAACGCACGTGACTTGTGTAGGGACCTTATTAGTGGGAGGTTTCGAGTCCCATATTCTTTTCGATTATGGAGCGTCGAACTGTTACATCACTCCAGAGCATGCTGAGAGCTGTGGTATTCAGAGCGGTGCTGGTGAGCTATTGGGTCTGGTTAAGGTGGCTGGAGGAGGAGTGGATGTTTAGATTGCTGGGGTATTCAGAGCGGTGCTGGTGAGCTATTGAGTCCTGGCCACTATCGAGCAAGCGAGAACAGTGGATGTTTAGATTGCTGGGCAATCGATGCCGGCATATTTGGTGATTAGTCTAGTGGAACTTTACGACGTGATTCTTGGAATGGATTGGTTATCGTTTTATAGAGTCCATCTAGACTGTTACTGAGGAAAAGTCATTTTTGAGCGCGATACAGGGAAGTTAGTGTTTCCGGGTCTGAGACCTACTTCCGGGAGTCTTGTAATCTCGGCTATTCAGGCTGAGCAAATGATAGCGCGGGGTTGCAAGGCGTATTTGGCTACTATATCGATGCCGGAGTCTTGTACCAAGATTGCTATCGGGGAGATTCAAGTTGTTCGGGATTTTGCGGATGTGTTTCAGTTGCTACAGGGATTATCGCCGTCTCGGTCCGATCCTTTAACGATTGAGTTAGAGCCCGGGACAACCCTGATTTCTAAGGCTCCTTACAGGATGGCTCCAACAGAATTAACAGAGCTGAAGAAGTAGCTGAAAGACCTGCTGAGTAAGGGCTTTGTATGACCGACTTTTTCGCCGTGGGGAGCGCCAGCTTTGTTTGCAAAGAAGAAGGGTGGAAGTTTTTGTTTGTGCATTGATTATCGAGGTCTGATCGAGTTACGGTGAAGAACAAGTACCCTGTCCCAAGGATTGACGAGTTATTGGATCAGCTGAGGGGTGCTACTTGGTTCTCCATGATAGACTTGGCGTCGGGGTATCATTAGATTCTGATAAATGAGGCATATGTTCATAAGACAGCGTTTAGGACGAGATACAGACATTTTGAGTCCGTGGTCATGCCTTTCAGGTTGACTAATGCACCGGCGGCTTTCATGAGATTGATGAACGACGTGTTCAAGGAGTATCTGGACGTGTTTGTCATCATCTTTATTGACGACATCTTGGTTTATTCGAGGAGTCCAAAAGAGCATGAGGCTCATATGAGATTAGTTTTAGAGAAGCTTCCAGAGCATAAGCTATATGCTAAGTTGAGCAAATATAGTTTTTGGAAGAGGCAAATGGGATTCCTTGGTCATATTGTGTCTGCAGAGGGGATTTCGGTGGATCCAGCGAAGATCGAGGCTATTAGAGATTAGCCTAGACAGAGTAGTGCTACTGAGATCAGGAGTTTCTTGGGTTTAGCAAGTTATTACCAGAGATTCATCAAGGAATTTGCGAGTATGGCGAAGCCTATGCTAAAGATGACCAGTAAGCATGTTCCGTTGATGTGGTCGCCGGAGTGTGACGGGAGCTTTGCGAAGCTCAAGGAGATGTTTACTTGTACGCCTGTTTTGGCATTACCCGAGTCAGGAAAGCCATACACAGTGTATACGGATGCTTCAGAAGTAGGTTTGGGTTATGTTTTGATGCAAGAGGGTAGTGTTATCGCGTATGCTTCGAGGCAGTTGCAGGGTAGCAAGCGTAATCGGCCTACGTATGATCTTGAGTTGGGAGCTGTAGTGTTTGCTTTGAAGATCTGGAGGTCTTATCTCTATTGTGGGAGAGTACATATTTTTTTTTACGGATCACAAGAATCTGCAGCATATCTTTACTCAGCCATTACTGAATATGAGGCAGAGGCGCTGGGTTGAGTTGCTGGTGGATTATGATCTGGAGATTGTTTATCACCCAGGCAAAGCTGATCAGGTAACAGATGCTTTGAGTCGACAGAGGTTCGATTCCGCTCGGGAGAAGGATATTGAGGATTTTGTCGGCTAGATTACCATGTTGCATCTTTCTGTTGTTTTGCAGGAGCCTTTGGGCTTAGAGGCAATGGATCAGGCAGATCTTCTCAGTAGATTCAGAGTGGCTCAGCAGAATGATCAGAGTTTGATTGATGTGTCGCCAGCAGTCGGTTCTGAGTATCTAGTCCCTCCAAATGGATGATTCTGGTTCATGGTCGAGTTTGTGTCCTCGAGATGAGTTGTTGAGGCAGGAGATTCTGAGTGAGGCTCATTCGAGCAAGTTTTATTCATCCGAGGGTGACTAAGAAGTACCATGATCTGAAATGGTATTATCACTGGGTTGGGATGCAGAGAGATGTAGCGGATTGGGTTGCAAAATGCAACACGTTTTTGTTAGTGAAGGCAGAGCATCGAGTTCTGAGCGGTTTGTTGCAGAGTCTGCCCATTCCTGAGTGGAAGTGGGATATAATCACGTTGGATTTCATAGTAGGATTGCCTAACTCGAGGACTTTTGATGCTATCTGGGTGATTATGGATCGATTGACTAAGACAGCACGGTTTCTGGCCTTTAAAAAGACCGACGGAGCTGAGGTTTTGGCTAAGAAATTTGTGAAGGACATAGTGAGGCTCCATGGAGTGCCAACGAGTATTGTGTCAGACCTGGATGCCAAGTTCACTTCAGATTTTTGGAGAGCTTTTCAGGCAGAGATGGGCATTAAGTTGCGTATGAGTACGGCTTATCATCCGTAGACTGATGGGCAGTCAGAGAGGACTATTCAGACTTTGGAAGATTTGCTGAGGATGTGCGTGTTAGATTGGGGCGGTCACTGGGTTGATCACTTGAGCCTGGCCGAGTTTGCTTATAACAATAGTTTTTAGGCGAGTATCGGTATGGCTTCTTACGAGGCTTTTTATGGGAGGCCGTGTCTTGCTGAGGATGTGCATGTTAGATTGGGATGGTCACTGGGTTGATAACTTGAGCCTGGCTAAGTTTGCTTATAACAATAGTTTTAGGCAACTATCAGTATGGCTCTTTACGAGGCTTTTTATAGGAGGCCGTGTAGGACTCCTCTATGCTGGACCCAAGTGGGGGAGAGGAGCATTTATGGTGCTACATTTGTTCAAGAAGCGATGGAGAAGATCAATTTATTGAGACTGAACATGAAAGAAGCTCGGGATCGGCAGAAAAGTTATGCATATCGAAGAAGGAAAGAGCTTGAGTTTCAGTTGGAGATCGTGTGAATCTCAAAATGGCTAAGTTGAGGGGTCCTAACAGATCTATTTCTGAGAATAAGCTGAGTCCGCGTTTTATGGGTCTGTTTTCAGTTGTGAAGTGAATTGGATCAGTGGCGTATCGGCTTGAGTTACCTTCGATCACGAAGGCATTTCATAAGGTGTTTCATGTGTCAATATTAAGGAAGTGCCTGCATGAGTCGAAGGAGTTAGTGGCTAGGATTCTTGAGGATCTGAGGCCTGATTTGACAGTTCTGGTAGTTCCTGTGAGGATTCTCGAGAGAAGAGAGAATGTTTTACGTCAGAAGAGGATACCGTTGCTGAGATTCTTGTGGGACTGTAGCAGTACAGATGATGAGACTTGGGAGCCCGAGGCCAAGATAGGGTTAAAGTTCAGGAAGTGGTTCGACAAGCAGGTCACAGCTTGAGCTTACTTGTATCTTTGTGGTTCTAGTTTTTGGTTTTAGCATGTTGACTTTTGTCGGTTTGTTTCATGTATTTTTTGTTTCGCTGTAACGATATACATTTTTGGAGAATTTATAAGATGGAGTTCCTTATCTATTTTCCTGTTTGTTATAAGATTTTTGATTCTTATAGATGTTATGGTTGGTTGATCGGAATGGGTCATGTTTTGGAGGATATTCCGGGTTGGGAATAACGGGGGTTAGCCATGTGGGGCAGATCTAATCATAGATGTTTATAGACATTTAGAATGTATTATTCTAGGAACAGTAGCGTTTCCAAATAACTCATTACCATAATTTTTTTTGAGGAGACAATTGGATCTCTAAAGGTTCTATCTGTGACGGTGGGTCTCAGTATAGTATCGAGTGTATACTTACCGGTGACGGGTGGGTCCTGGTGTAGTATCGGAAAATGCTTACTTATCTGTGATGGGTGGGTCTCAGTATGAGTCTCGGGAGATGGGTGGGTCTCTTGAGGGAAATATGTTACCCCTACATTTCTTTTGGAAAGAGTGGTCTCCATAGACTTATTGAGACGGGTGGGTCTCAGAATGAGTCTAGAGGGAAAAGTTTTTCCCTGTATACCACGAGCGAATGGTGCGTTGGTCTCTTAGGATGCGTCCTGAGAGTCAGGTAATGAGTTAGGAGTAGTTAATATCTGTTTAAACGTGTGTATAAACATAGGATTAGATGAGTTGCTGGATTCGAGGTCAAATCTAGATTAGTGGGGGAGAATTGTTACATCCTGAAACCAAAAAGTTGATTTTGGTAAGGGGTGTCGATCGACACCAGGTGTGGATCGATCGACACCACATTATGCGGGTTGTTTCGGTTTAAAATTAAATCGCTCGCTTTAATGCGGTTTTGGGTGCGTAACCCTAAGTCGTATTATATAACTCCCAGCCATAGTTCTGTACGTTTGGAGTGAGAAAAACATGATAGAGAGGCAGAGAAGAGAGATTGATTCGAGTTTTTTAGTGATCGAGCCGTTCTTCGTTGTTCCTTGCGTAGAACAATCCGGTGTGGTGTTTGGAGGTCGTTGGTGCCGAGTTCTCTATGTTTCTCGTCACTGTTCGTCGCTGTCCTCGGGTTCTTATTGTTTTCAATCGAGGTGAGTGTGCGACCGTATGCTCAAATATGAGAGGAATCGATTAGCGGTTGGAATTAAATGTTTTATGTCTTGAATTTTTGTTGATTGTGTTGTTTGATGATTTGTGACTGTTAAGTTTTATGTCTCGTGATGAAATTGGGAGTTAATCGTTTGGACATGTTTTTGTTGAATTATCGTTTTTGAGAAGTAATATGCGATCGTGGTGTCGATCGACACCGTGCGACGTGTCGATCGATACCCTTTATTTGATAGCATCGATCGACACCGTGTGACATGTCGATTAACACCCTGTTCTCCTGCATTGAATATTTTTATTTTAATGTTGTTGATTGTTCGTATATTCGTACTTAGCCTGTTGACGGGAAGACCGTCTCACTAAGTAATTATTAATTACTTACGCATCTCTTATTTCCATGTTATGCAGGTAAAGGAAAAGTGTGACAGCGGAATCAAGGCGTAGGAAGATGATGATTAGGAAATGTTTGCTTTGTTTAGACTAGCGAACCTGGTCGGTTAGGTTGTTAGATCTTTTTATCATTCTTGAATCGGTTTATTGAATTATTTATTGGATTATATTTATTAAAATATTTATTGGATTTTATCATTTAAATTATTGGTTTATTTGGGTTTTTGAGTTCTGCAATAGAATTGTTTAATTAAATAAAAAAAATGTTGGTTGTTTAAAGTTGCCAGAGGCGTCCAAAATCCATCATGTTTTTCATGTTTCCCAGCTCATGCCGTTCTTGGGACGTAATCAGGTTGTACTACCTTTGCCTACTTCTATCTCAGTGGATGATGAGTTGGTGGTGGAGCCAGAGATGTTGTTGGATTAAAGATATGATAAAGATGGGTTCTTGGAAACATTGGTTATGTGAAAATCATTGCCTAAGCATGAAGATTCTTGGGTCATAGTGTTGGAATTAAAGAAGCAGTTTCCAAGTTTTCCCCTTGAGGACAAGCTGGAACTTATTGAAGGAGGTATTGGTAGAGCTAAACTGTGGAGATCATTTACTAGAAGAAAGGAGATTAGTCAAAAAAGAGAGAAGAAGTCAACAGTTACTGAAGAAGTTAAAGATTAGTTAGACAATTAGAGATTTATTTCTACAGTAAACAAAGTGTAAAGAGCTCTAAAATATATAAATAGAGTATCTGCTTCCACTAGAGTTTCTTATCTGAGATTTGGGAATTGTCCAAGTTCAGACGGGAGTGAATCAAGAGCTTGAGAAAGGCTTGATTCATTTGGCTTGTAATTCTTCTTTTATTAATAAAAATTTGGTTTGTTCTTAACACAGCTCCATAAACCGATAAAGGAAGAACTCGCAGCTCCCCATCCTAAGTAAAAATATGCAAAAAAAGCAAAGTCAGTTTTTCCCTTTTTTTATTTGGGAATAGAAGCCATTTCGTTATACCTGGACACTCAATGGGGCTCTGTAGAGAGGTTCGAACTGTCCAGAAGGCATTACTTCCAATGGAACACTAACATTCTCCACCTTACCACTCCCATCCTTTGTGATAACAGGTTGGTTCACCGTATAGAGTTTGGCTCCATCATATACAGCGCTAGTTACCTGAAAAACTCAAGAAGGTAACAGTTTGTGCCACATCCTTTCAAGATATAAGAGTACATTTCTTTGGTCAAGATATATAGTTAACAAAGGTGGAAGTTAGAGTAAACTACCTTACCAGTTTTGCGAAATTCTCTACTGTTAGTGGTGCTTAATATCCATCTATAACAATCTGAATACATAATATAAGCAAAGGCAGTGCCTCATGAGAGAATAGATCGAGAGACTGGTGAGTAAAAACACAAGTACATCTGCTTTACGAAGGTCAGATTTAGCTTTGATACCTGGATTGTAGCGCTCTTTCTTTGATCACCCCCAGCTTCAGGTGAAAATGTCGAACCATCACCTCTCTCAATGGTGATTTCTACAGTTCCTCTTCCTACTAACCTACAGTTTCAACAGAAGATCTGTTATTTTTTCCAGCTCATAACATAAAGAGACAGAAAATAGGACTCACCTGGGATAGTTTTTATACTGTTGAGGAAGCAAAAATGACAATCCAGATGCCTGCAATAACTCTTTTCAAAGTCACCAACTAAATCTTGTGCTATAGTGTTTCAACCAAGAAGAGATGAGGACCACATAAAAAATCGTGCGTACTTGTAATAACTCTAGTTCCGCAATAGGATCTAGTGATGATGCCAGGCCAATCGACACTTTATCAGGATCTTGATTCTTTATAGATTTTAAAAGCACTTTAAGTCCTCCCTATTAAACAAAGAAACATAAGGACTTTTATACCCGCTTATTGCAAAACTTAATGAGTTTAGAACATAGCGTATTACACTGAATAGCAAATAATATGAACTTTTCATTAACACCACCAGATCATCTTTAATGAAATTAGAGTCCATCAACTTGATTTGTTCCGTGTACCTTGCCGTCAATGAGAGATGCATACAGTTCTGAGCCCTTGTCTCTCAAGTCTGCTGGTATACTAGCCAATATTGAATCCTTATCGTCCATAGCTACCTGTAAAGGAAATCATTCTTGTACTTAAATAAAAATCAAGAACTAAGTCCATCACTTAGAATTTTGCCAAACATTCCAAGAGTCTCTAAGAACATGTACCAAAATAAAATCCAGAAAATGCTATTCGGAAGACAAAAAAGCAATAACGAAGTTTACCGTTAGAGCTTTCTTTACATTGCTCTCCATGGTACAGTAAGGCTTTCTTTGTGGAATTCGGAAAAGGTATGATATATCCTCCAAAATCAATAATTTCAAAAACCAAAATCAACAAATTGAAAAGTGTTAAGACAGAGTGACAAGCCTGAATAGTCTTCATGTTTGGATTAGCAGGAATAGCTCGTATTAGACCAAGTTCCCCACTTCTTTAAACTTTTGTGTTAGGAGAGTAAAAAACAGTCTCTGCAGGTGAGTCTAGTCCAAACAAGGGCAATGGAGACCAAACTTGAACACATAGAAGGATCGTTGCGGCCAATTTCTCGAGATTTTTAGACCCAGCTTCAAATGGATTCAACTTGGAATCAATTGAAGAATTGCAAGAAGGTATAAGTTCCTGCACTGCTGAAAACGAATTTGAGGAAGGAACTACCAAGTAAACCCTAATGTGACATCAATCTAGAGCATTTGATAGAATTTAAAACTCGACCTTAGCGCCAATCATCCTGGGTAATTTGGGTTTACCGAAGAGGAATCTGCGACTAAGAGGCGAATGATGGAGAAATAAAGTGGGGTGAGAGACGATGGTGGAAGAAGACAAAGGAGAAGCCATTGATGTTCAAAAGGACTGTTATATTTTTATAAAAAATAAAATATAGATATATACTTAATTTTATTATAAATATATAAAAATCAAACTAAAATTTTTAAATTATTATTCATATTTTAACTAATATATAATATTTTCTATCAAAAATTATTTACTATTTAACCGCTCTATTTAAACGGAATGACCAATAAGCGTTTGAAACACTAAGGCAACATCACAAACTCATATATGTGACTATTCAGTATCACACACATTTAGATATTCCTTAGCTTCAGCACCATAATAAATTTTAATTGATATAATGTTTTTAAAACCGGACCGGTGACCGAACCCGAAAAGTTTTTGGGTCGTTGGTTAATATGGTCCAACCGGATTCAACCGGATTTAATATTTTTTTTAATATTAGTTTATATATTTTTGGTCTTATATTTTTCTTCTATTTATAATTCCATATCTATTCCAATATCAAATATAATATTTCAATTATTACAAATATTTGAACAACAAACAAAATTCAATAGCAAAATAAAACTCAATTATAGCAAATTTAAGCATTTTGTTCTAAACTTTTAAACGTTTAATAATTTAAAAATGTTTTTCATGAAAAAGTTTACTATTTCATTAGTTTTATTAAAAAAAATTGGCTAAAAACTAATAACTAAATGAAATTAAAATGAAAAGCAAAAATTTTAACTAACAAAAATATTATATCCGGTTTGATACGGTTCTGATTCGATATCAGTTTTCGGTTTTTTACCAATTCAACCCAATTTATATCCGGTTTAACTATAATTAGGTGTTTTAGTAAACCTGAACCGGGCTAGTAGCGGGTTCCAGTTTAATCTGGTTCAACCCTGGTCCGATTTGGTTTGAAAAACATTGTTTATATAAATACAAGACAATAACGCAAACGCGGTGTTTAGTGTCTTTTCGCCTCTTCAACCAAAAGCATATCTGGTTCCGCTTCGCCTCCCCAGCTTACATTTGATTTTTCTAAAGTGTAGTAAATTCGTAAATAATATATTACAATTATCGTTCCCAACCTCCGAACTAGGATTACATGTCGTTTTCTATATAACTAACCACACCCAATTTTTTATGCCACCTCATCATCTCCAGTTGAGGCGGACTTCACGGGTTCACTCGGTTTCCGGAAAGAGACGATGTGACTTCTGGCCATAAACGCCATGACTCGCTCTGAGACTCTGTCTTCACCTCCTGAAGACGCCGCACATACTCCGGCACGTGTAAGAGGTCCCAAACCACGCACAAACCTCCAGGCTTCACCACTCTCACTATCTCTCCGAGCATCCTCAACCTCTCCACCGCCGCCTCCACCAAGTTTTGGCCATGCTCTTTCCCCACCGTGTGAACAAAAACCGACGAGACCACCACATCGAAGTAGTTATCCCCAAATGGTAAAATCCTCACATCTCTTCCCCTGCAAGTCACATATTCTTGCACACCTGCGGGATGATAATTTTGATTAGAGAGGAATCGGGGGAAATTTTAATTTTGAAAGTGTACCTTCGAGTTTTGCGGTGCGGAGAGTGGAGAGAGTGGTGCGTTTGGAGCGGTCTAACCCGACGACCCTACCCGAGCTACTGGTTTTATTGAGCTGCATAGCCACGGCATTGAGGAGGATGCCGTGACCGCAGCCGAGCTCGAGCGCCGTCTTGACACAAGACTAGTCGGCGACGGAGCTCACAATGCGTTGAGCTATCTCGTATTGTAGCGGGACATCGGAGTAGGCAAAATTAGCGGGGGCGAAGAGGAGACAAACCGCGGAGAGAGCGGTGACGGCGCCAGTGAACCCAACGGCTAATCTGGCGGCCCCGGAGAAGAAGATGGAGTCGAGAAATAAGCACATTTGGTCGAAGTAGATGAGGAAGAGAACTGAGAGCAGAGCAAAGAACAAGGCATGGAAGAGAAGGAAGACGAGTGTCTGCCATTGTTCAATCCCGTATATCGCGTAGATTTGACTCCAATATTTGTTCCCATCGGTTTTACCCATTCCGTGATCTTCTCGAAAATTTCCAAATTTCGATCACACGATTCTGAGTAGATTTTAGGAAATTCTGATACAACAGCACAAAATAAAAAAAATGACGAATTTCAAATTCCCAAAAATGAATATTACTAACAAATGAACGCATATCGATATTGATGAAGAAGGGGAGGAAGGTAACTGGAAGAGCATCGTGAGAGGATCATGGTGAGAGAGTGAACATAAAGAGAGAGAAAAAAATTTCCAACTTTCACGCGCTTTCCTTTTTTCACTCTAAGCTTGTCGGTTTATGCATTTTCAAACCACTTGAATTTTGATTTCTCATTTCTTTAATATAAAAACATGGAAAGTCGCTGTGGAAGCTGGATTCCGCACTAAGAATTTATATGTGAATTGGGAAAACAAACTTTAGTCCTAAGTTTCGATAAATCTAACTAGAATCAAGACCAAGATAACGAGAAATAGATTTATATTGATATTCACTTTAGCTAAAACAAGTGTGATGAGCTAAAGTGTAATTGAGTGTGTATGTAAGAAAAAGGTTAGCAATTTCGGCTATAAAGCTAGCTATTTATACTCCCCGGAGCTGAATGGTTCAGCTCGACGAATCCCTCCTCATCACCGGATATCTCGAACATGTTCTGGTATATCCTCCGGAAATATCGGGATCTCTTCATAAACTGTTGAGCGGCACTGACTTGGTCTATCCCCTTTGAGTTACTTGGTCAAAGGGTCTTCAACTTCGACAGTTAACTGATTGATTACTCGGGCCTAAGAAGGCTTAAGGATATGCTAGCCTTTCTCTAAGTGTCAGCACGGTTCTGGGCATAAGGCCTAATATCGAATATAATACAATCTGATTATATTTTAAGCTTAATGAGCCGGATTTAAACTTGTGAAATCTAGTTCCATCAGTTTCCCTCCAACCTATTTTGTACTTAATGATAAGGATTTATGGGTGATCGTTTGAGGCTAAAATAACGGAAGATCCTACTCTTGGTAAAATTTGAATAAATCTGATTTGATCCAAAATCGTCTGGTTAAGATCCACCTTTAGGATCGATCGGTTAAGCAGATTGGGGAAACTGAAGGGTTCGCACATGATCTGGGTAATTGTGCGATTTGTATAAATTAACCGACTCACGCCTCCTTCCCTCTTAACTGCTAGTCTTCCAATTCCCAAGGTAAAGAAATATAACTCATTTCCCTTCTCTTTTCTCCATAGGTTAATTTGTCTGTGTTATTTGTTGTTTCTCTTCACCTACTCTCCGTCTTCTTTCTCAATTAACCGGAGCTCCTTGCGACCTGACTTTGAGCCAGATTCGCTCAACTCTTCTTCTCCGACTACTTTCAGCTTGATTCCATCGGCCAGTTCGAACCTCATCCTCCTTCTAATCTTTAGCAAAAGGACTTATCAGATCTCTCTAGAGATCTAGAATTTTTGGGAGGAATTGAACTCGCCCTTCCTGTCGATTCAAGCTCTCCTGAGTCGGTCAGGTTTGGTACAACTCTAAAGAAGGATATGAATTGGCAAGGGGGTACTTCTTCTTTTGGATTTCTCCTACCTCTGTTGCTTCTTTCGAGGAGTTCAAAGTTCTCCCGCGTCGCTTAGCTACCCACGGGGGTGAAAGGACATGCATCAATAAGATGCTTCTTCATTATGCCTTTTTCTATTCTCTCGTCGCTCTGGTTTGCACTGAGATTCCTTTCTTGATTGGAAATGCCTGACTATCTTTTATTCTCGTGCAGTGAATACAGAGGAGAAGGAACTTGAGGATTCTCTTAAAGATCGCATTGCTCGCCTCTGCGATGGCTAGATTCACTAGGAATCCTTCATTCTCTCTCGCATCAAGGGCGTTTATACCTTTTAACACTTAGTTGGGTTTGCTATAGATCTAGTCGAGCTCTCCCTCATCCCAGCTTTTAATCCTGTTCCGCTTGATGTTATTCCTCCTCACTGTGCTGTTGTGAAGAGGAAGAAGCGTTCATCTAAGATCGCAACCCGCGCTCCAGCCAAGAAGATCCTCCGACCTTCAGATCAACTCGCGGGTTGGCTTGTGTTTCTTGTATGAACTCTCTGGCATGTTTCAGGGTCTGTTGATAATTCGGCTCTAAAACAGGTTCCATAGCTGCCGTCCTTCTGCCGCCAAGATGTCTCGTAGGGCCATTTTTTACCAACCCAATGAGAATCTTGCCCTAGCTAGCGCGAGGGTGAATTCAGGAGAGGTAACTGCGGTCGTCAACTCCATTCTTGAGGAGGCGAGGGTTCTCGTCCATACTGCGAGGACCTCCTCAGCACCTCCCTCGGCGGTCTCGGCAGCTGTCGATGGGTCCGGCTAATGGTTAGATGCCTTGCTGAGTCAGCTTCTTTTTAGGCTCTCGAACTGGCTAATTCTCTGGTCACCAATGCTAAGACCCACCTTTGTGATGTGCCTTGCGAGGGTGTGTTGGAAAATATGAAGGCGGTGTTGTCGAAAATGGGTATCAACCTCAAAGCATCCTAGGAAAAAGTCGTAGTTCTTGGGGGCAGCTCATTCCCCTTTCTAGACAGGTAAATGAGCTCACTGTAGAATTATAGTTGGCGAATGAGCATATTTCCAAACTGAAGGAAGAGAGTCGCGGGGCCTTTGAGCAGGTTTCCGATGTGGCGGCACTGAATCGGGAGTTAGAATTTGAAAACAAGGGGCTGAGAGAAACTTGAGATGTCGCAGCTCGCGCAGCCCATTGGCCTGGTCATCGCCAAATTCTAGAAGTTTTAAAAGTTCCTTCTCTTTATTGGCGAGAAGTTCTAGAAGAAAAATGTGGAGTTCAAGGTTGAGATCCATCTCCACGAGCTTTTAGCTAATATCCAACTCCCGAATCTCTTAACCAGAAGGAGTTCATCGTTGAGGAAGAGCATGAGAGGCTTCTGGCCAAGCAACCAGCGGTTGAGGAAGATTTTGTTTCGATCATGATCTCAGACTTTGATATTGGGAAGCTAAACCTCCCCTAGATTTTGGAGGATTATGTGATGGCTCCTATGGAGGTGAATCTGGCTACTCAAGCTCTAGCGGGTTAATAAGCATTGTACAAACCAGCTGGTTAGCCGAGATGTTCCCAAAGGTGACGAGGTGATTGAAGATGCCGCGGTGTGATAGTCTTCTGATTCTCTTATTTAAATAATTTTCTTAAGTGTTTGCCCAAATGGGCTTTTTTTTCTTTTGCTTTAAATCTTTGGTACTTGGGAAGGCTTTATCCGTTGTTCCCCTTTGTGGGAACTGACTTGGTATGAATGCTTTCGCCTTGGTTGCTTTTTATTCATTTTTATTTGGTGAACCTTTCTTTTTGATTATTGTTTCTAGTGTGTTCACTTGCCTGAGTTGAATGACTGTGATGTGGTCTAATCATGTTTGGTAAAGTGAATCGCACAAGTTTGGACTTGTTGTTGCGATGTGAGTTTTTTGGTCGGCCAATGCTTAATCATAACGAAGTTTAATACTTAGTTGTTTAAAGCCTAAATCTTTTGAGTGATCATTTCTTTGGATCAAATTCGATTGTAATGATGTTAGTTTTACCTTAGGATGTTTCAAATTGGGGCTAGTTGGCCAAAGTGGTATGTAATCATTCTTGATTAATAACTTTGTAAGAATTGGGGTGTTTGTTTGTTGTGGCTACACTCGAGGGGCGAGCTGCCTACGCACCCGGTCAAGGGATCAAGCCATATCGTAGTTTAATTATTGCATGGGGATTTAGTGATGGAAGAGTTTGAGATCATTACTTTTCCATAGTTTCTTCACTACTTTTCCATTCTGGATGTTGATGAGCTTGTAGGTGCATGGTTTCCTTACAGTAGTGATGCGGTGGGGACCTTATAAAGGGGTCTCTGGTGCTCCGACAAACTGCTCCTTGTTTTTGTTCTGTGGCTTGCAAATGACTAGGCTATCGACTCTGAAGTTGCTGGAACCATGTTCAAGCCGATAGTGTTGAGCTGCTGCTTGTTGATAGTTTTGTATTCTGATTCCATCTAGCTCGCGGCGTGTCTCTATCAAGTTGACGGCGTCCTGGAGTGAGTTCTCGCTGAAATCTTCGGTGAGGGAATTAGTTGCCTCATGGTGGTTTAGTATCGTTGATTCAACTGGTACCAATTTTTCTTTTCCATATGTCAGTGAGAAAGGTGTTTTTGCCGTGTTTTTCTTAGCTGTTATGCGTGAGGCCTACAACAGTCCCAGTAGTTCATCACTCCATCTTTCTTTTTTGGTTGTTAAGTGTTTTTCTAGGTTCTCGATCAGGGATTAGGTCACTTTCCTTCCTTAATCGTTGCAGAGCTGGTTGTTCGTAGTGGAGAAGGTGAGCTGGATATGCCACTTGTGGTATAATTTCCTAAGTGTTGCCGAAGTATAGTGGGTACTGCTGTCAGTTACGATCTCATGCGTTTGTCCATGTCGACAAATTATGCTTTCCCACATGGATTTCTTTATTTGTTTTGATCGATTTGCAGGTAGGTTGAGGCTTCCATCCATTTGGTAAAGTGGTCAGTCATGACTAGCACATATTCAAGCCTTTTAGATCTTGAATGAGTGAGGGGTTCAATTATATCCATTGAGGATGATGGCATCAGCTCCAACGGTTATCGAATGATTCAGGGGCTCTTTTTGCATTTATCGCTTGTAGCTGAGAACTCAGCAAAATCAACTAGCATATTGGGCCATAAATTACCTTTTTTTAATGAGAAATGCAAGGGTTTTTCCTCTTAAATGGCTTCCGCATAATTTGTCGTGTACCTTGATCATAGTTTTGATGGTCTCATCTCCGTGAATGCATGTGAGGTATGGCCTGGAAGTGCTCGCTTCTCCATCTTTAATGCAGAAGCGAGCATTTTTTATTTTCAGCTTCCTAGCTTCGTATTTATCCGACGGCACAGCTCTGTTGGCTATGTATTCGGAGATTGGGGTTCTCCAATCTGGATGCTCTGATATTTTTAGAGCTGCGTCGAATCGTTCTACTTTTTGTGTGCTGCTTGGTTCTTTGGAGTCGAGCTCGTCTTGTGGGTTTTCGATCAGTTTGTTTGTATCCATTGGCTGTTTAACTCGTGGATAAACCCTAACAAATATAAATGAACTGCAAATTCTGTAATATATCTATGTGACTCATTGGTGAGACCAAGCCTTCATATATAACTTCACCGTTCCGCAACTTCCTGCTAATTCTAGATACCCGATCATCCACACTTAGCAACCCATAATTTTCATGCAATCTTCTTTGGTTCTCGTATTTCTTAAAGTACCTTGGCTTCACAAGCCAGCTCCTTCTCCGAAGGACCCAATGCTTTCTCAACTACCACGTTCCCAATGTCTTTGAGAAGATGGTATATCAAACAGTGATGGAATACTAAAGAAATCACCATTGGTAAAAAATTTAAAAGCTAGCTCTAGGATATTAATATGAAACAGAGTTTGAAACTATAGAAGCCAACTAAAAAACGGCGCACACATATATAACTATCCTATTAGTCTTCTGGTTTGTCTATATAATCATGACAAACCTAAAGAGTAAACAACTGCACGTAAAAAAAAAGACTTTTCAAGAATATATAAGGTTAAGATTGGTAACCAGCCGTAAGCGGTAAGTGGTAAACATAGTGAAAAGCTCTAAGCTGGAGCGAATAAGCTGTAAGCACAGTGTAAAATTGTAAGCTGGAGCGGTAAGCTGAATGTAACGCTTTTAGTACCGTTTTCGTGATTGGTACAATAAAAAACGGTACAAATCTAAAAGTGGCTGTAAAATACACCAATCTAAGCCTACATCAAATAATTTAAATCAGAAACAGAACAAATATAAAAATTATAAAACCTTTAAATTGTGATACGATAAACCTATTTAAAAGAAAAAACAAACAACAAATTAATGGTAAATTAGAGAAAAATACGACAACATCATGAAATACAAACACATTATGAAAGAATAGTATAAAACGGAAGGACGAATAACTAAATACTATAAAAGCATTACATGACAACGTACATGATGAACCAACAAATAAGCAAAATAACAAAAATGAATAACAAACAAATTATTAGAAACGGTGTGAAATTTGCCGATAAACTTCTGCCATATTCTCTCCAAAAGATAATTTGAAACAACCAACATTTTTTTTGTTACTAAACATTTCTACTGTGGAAAAACTCATAAATCAATAATCCAATGTTTGTATCCATTGGTTGTTCAGCTCGTGGTTGACTCGCCCTGGCTTGGGAGTTTGGATTGGATTACGAGTCTCTAGCTTTATCTCTAGTCATGACAGCGTTCACCCCTGCCTTTGGGGCTAGGTGAATGCTTTGTTTTTTATCCCTTTTACTGGGATTATTCTTTTGACCAAGGAATCTGAAGTCGACGCTAGGGCTGCTAGGATATCCGGGGAGGTGTTTTCACCTCATATTATGCGGCTGAGCTCAAATTTATCGAATTGTTTAGCCAACTCAAGAGTGATCTTCAAGTTAGCTTCCATTCGATCATCTTTTGGTTCGTATTTGCCATGGATCTGGTTGGTGACCAGTTGCGAGTTGCTAAACGCGCTTAACTCTCTAGCCCCGATCCCGAAAGATAGTCTCAGACCGGCTAGGAGAGCTTCGTATTCTGCTTCGTTGTTTGAAGCTTCGAATCTTTGTCGGAAGGACTGCTCTAATACTTCTCTAGCTGGGGAGGTTTGTTTTACTCCTAATTTGGATCCTTGCTTGGAAGAGGCACCGTCAACGTGGAGTGTCCACATCTTTCTGGGCTCAGTTCTGTTGAGTGCTTGAGGTGCTAGCTCGATCACGAACCATCTAGGACTTACGCTAGCGGTGCTAACTGAAGTTGTTACACCGGCGGTTGAATTACGTAACCATACACTTCGTGGCACCAAAGGCATAGGCACGATGGTGGTAGTTGTTGTGGATCTTAGTTGAGTGTTTGGATCCACCTTCTCTACACTCGCGGGACAGTTCTCAAGCGGGAGCGCTTGGTTCTGGTTTAATCCAGATTGTTCGTTGACCGCTGCGCGGCTTTGGATGGATCCGAGCTGATTGTTAGTCATGACCTCAAACACATCTCGTGTTTGTAGATCAACGATCTACGAGTTGTTTATCTGGGTTGACTCTTGAGCGTTTGTGGTATCCATTCCCGTTGCAGTAGGTTCGAGGTTAGATCTGTGTATGACAATTGTATTTCTTCCCCTTAGTCGGCGCCAAATTTAGAAGATGGATTCCGAACAAAGAATTTATATGTGAATTCGGAGAAAAAACTTTAGTCCTAAGAAATGTCGATAAATCTAAACAAAATCGAGACCAAGATAACGAGAAATAGATTTATATTGATATTTGATCAAGTATACAAAGAACTTTAGCTTGAACAAGTGTGATGAGCTCAAGTGTGATTGAGTGTGTACGTCAGGAAAAGGTAACCATTTTGGCTCTAAAGCTAGCTATTTATACTCCCCGTAGCTGAACAATCTAGCTCTCTGAATCCCTCCTCATCGTCAGATATCTCAGACACATTCTGGTATTTCTTCTAGGAATATCGGGATCTTTTCATAACCCATTGAGCGGCGCTGACTTGGTCTATCCCCACTGAGTTGCTTGGTCAAAGGGTCTTCATCTCCGTGGTCAACGAATCAATTACTCTTACATAGCAATGCTGGCCTTTCCTTGAGTGTTGGTGCGGTTCTGGGCCATAGGCCCAATGTGGAGTATAATCCAGTTTGATTATACTCTATGCTTAGTGGAGCGGATTTCATCTGGTGAAATTTAGCTCCAACAGTTATCCCCCTGCCCATTAAGTACTTAATGATAAGAGTTAATGGGCGATTAGGTAAGGCTAAAACTATGGAAGATCTTATTTTTGGTGAAATCCAACTTCAGATTCGTTTCAATCCAAAACCGTTTGGTTAAGATCTCCTGCTCAAGATTGAATAGTTGAGCAAATCGTGGAAACTTAAAAGTTTGCTCATGATCTGGGTATTTGTGCGAGTTATATAAATTACCCAACTCACGTCTCCTTTCCTCTTAACTAATCGTCTTCCAATTTCTAAGGTAAAGAAATATAACTCCTTTCTCTCCTCCTCGTATGTTAATTTATATGTGTTATTTGTTGTTCCTCTTCACCTACTCTCCGTCTTCCTTCTCGATTAACCTGATTTCCTTAGCGACATGATTTGGAACCAGATCCACTTAATCCGGCTTCTCTGATTACTCTTCAGCTTGATGTTGAGGGTCTAAAAAATTAAAATAGTATATTTAATTCATTTTAATTTATTAATCATTTTATCAAACAAAAAAAACATTTAATACATTTAAAACAAAAAAAGTTGAAAAAATTGAAACATACATGGAAAAAAAAATTTATCTTCCCAATCATAAACGGACAAGCGGTTCGTTTTAATCTTGACATGGTCCAAATCGTTGCCACATATGGTCTACCAAATCATTTTTCAAGTCTTCATGCTTCTTTCTATCACGAAGTCGAGTTTGAGCGGCCAACATTTGGAAAACATTTCTAGGCATACTTGTAGAAAACGTGAAATATACATGTAAACTTCCTTCTCCTTGTACGAACTCTGAAACCTCATCATGGGTGTATGCAGCTCGTTCTTCTTCTACTATCATGTTGTAAAGTATGATACATGCTCTCACAATATTTTCTATTTTTGCCTTATCCCAATAAAGAGCTGGGTTTTTAACAATGGCAAACCGAGCTTGCAAGACTCTGAAAACTCGCTTGACATCTTTCCGTATAGATTCGTGTCGTTCAGCTAATAAAGATGCTTTTGGACCTTGTGAAAGTGGAATGAATTGGATAAAAATAGCCCATTTTGGATAAATACCATCCGTTAGATAGTAAGCCAAATGATAGTCGTTTCCGTTGACAGAGAAACGCACTTTCAGAGCTTTACCTTCAATGACATCATCAAAAACTGGTGAGCGGTCAAAAATATTGATATCGTTTAATGTACCTGGAGCACCAAAAAATACGTGTCATATCCACATATCTTATGAAGCAACTGCCTCTAAAACGATCGTGGATTTTCCAGATCGACGTGAATATTGCCCTTTCCAAGCGGTAGGGCAATTTTTCTACTCCTAATGCATACAATTGATGCTTCCTATCAACCGATTAAGAGAAAACCCTAATTTTGAAAATATCAATTCCCCAATAACCAAACTCTTAATTGGAGCACAAGAACCCTTATTAAAACTATTTCAAATTTCAATTTCGAAAATCCCTAAAATCTCATTTCTCTCAATTCAGATTTTAACAAACCCTAAAATATATATGAAAGATGAGAGAGATTTGGTCGCTTAGGACCACAAACCTTTGGAAATGGAGAATCGATGATTATGAACCGATTGGTCGATTGATCCATCAAAATGGCCAATTATGAGCTAGAAACTTTTAACACAGAAAATCTACCACTAATGAGGCGATTTCTGTGTGGTTTCACATGTTTTTATTGAATTTTCTTCATGATTCGCCGGATAACAGTCGAATCTCCCTTTGAGAAACCGAAGAGATAGAGAGG